>CM074299.1:14081923-14231923 GCA_037194245.1 Opsariichthys bidens
AACTTTGTTACTTCAGTTTTGTTTGTTGTGAAACATAAATATGAACTCTAAATAGTGATTTTACTGTAAGAAGTGTGCTTTATAGGATCCCAATACACAAACTTGAGCAGCTTCGACTAGTTTTGCTTCGACAGTTGTTGTTGCTCGATTACGGTGTTTTAAAATCTACTTTGCGGTATATGTTCCTTTTCAGAAGCTCTATAACCTGTTAATAGTGTATTACTGAACTTAATAAGGCGCTTTGTTAGCGTACAAAACTATTAATTTACTTCAAAAGTATGTTTGACTCTTGCCTTTGCTCAATGTAATATTTTTCATGATGTGGCGACACCGTGTGGCCGAAATGCGCACTGCAATTCATTTTAATAGAATGGATTATTTAAAGAATTAGTTCTCACAAAAAAAAAAAAAAAAAGAGTCATTTTGTTTTAAACCTGTATGACTTTATTCTTGATGACAGAGAGCTTCCATGAACAGCTGCGAATAGACAGCCGGTTCCTGAAATCGGACCGACGTCTGGATACAGAACTGGTGGATAAACTCATCCTGCAGCTGAACAGAATCTACCCACAGATCCTGACTGACAAGGAGGCCTCCAGAGTAAGAGCTCCACCGTTAATAATGGAGATAAACTGTCCAATTGTCTTTTAGGCAAGGTCTGTATTGTTCCAATAATGATTTTCCCAAACCGTAGTTTAGGGATTTGGATGTTCCCACCTGCATCAGGCTGGCGGAGCTGCTGTCTCATCTACAGGAGAAAGGAGAGGAGGCATGTCGAGAGTTTTACCGTGCGCTTCACCTCCACGTGGAAGACGTTTACTTTAGCTTACCCACACGTCTCAAACTCAGAGGTTGGCAGAATCCTCATTTTCCACTCGTAACCACGTCATTCTTGTAAGGATATTCATTTCGTTTTGCCATGCATATAATTTCTTATTCACAGTGGTTATTAAGCCTCATTTAGGGGACACACTCGCACTCCTCTTGGTCAAAAGTGGCTCAAATGTAACTCTTTTTTTTACTTGATATTTTGAGGGAATTTTATAAGTAATCTTTATATAATTATGATACATTTATTTCTACAATTCTTACAATACAATAAAATGAAACTATATGATTTTTTTCCCCCTATTTCATTAATTTTTTAATATTTTTCAATGAATTCCTTCACTGCGGTGTGCATTTTTCCAGCATCGTAGCTGATTTGTAGAATGTACCGCCCAAAAAATCTCATATATATTTTTTTAATTTCCCATTTGATGGTCATTTTTGTGAACATTAGGAGTAAAAGTCACGTTTTTGAATCATGTCATGCACAATTTCTTTTTCACATTTCAAGTGCCATACCATTCCAATGAAGTAAAAAATCAAAACTTTTCCATCAAAAGTGACCGAAGAGCATTAGAGATTTAAATTTGACCATAAGCTTTTATTCCTTTTTGTAGAGTCTGGTGATCCAGTCAGCCCAATCCCCATTCCCACAAAGAGACACGTATTGAATGACCATAGTAAGTCGGCCTTTCTGTGACCACACACTAGTAAACGCACAATTTACATAAATTAAGTTCCGTCATATTTGCTTTTGTCATTGCGCAGGTCCGTTTTTCTTCCTCGGTTGTTTCAGTGCGGCTGTAGGAGCAGCTCTGCTGTATTACTATGGTGGTACGTGCACAAACTTGTCGATATCTTCATACCCACATCAAAAATACATTCCCTAGAGACTGAAAGTGTCAAAATGTTTTTATCTGCAGAGTCCAAGCAGGTGTCAGGCTCCAGCAGCGCTCTGGGTCTGGCTGCGATGGGTCTTGGTAGAAAAGTGCGAGACATTCTCATCTGGTACACAGAAGATGGAAAATAATGGATTTTTTGCTGCCTTAAAAAAAAAAAAAAAAAAAAAAAGAACACTCCAAACGATTCAGAAATACTCAAATATCCATGTCAAACATATCAAAAAAAATTAATTCAGGTTTTAAAAAATATGTGCATACTATGTATATACAGAAATTATTGCCATTAGGCAAAAATTCCAAAGATTCAACGTTAAGGTTTCATGCCTAAATCTGGAATCTCTTGTTACAATTTTAAATATAACAATATAGAGATTTATATACCTGCATAACATACAGTTATGCATTTGAAATAATAGCCAATAACATGCAATAACAAAAGCAGGAACTCATTTCTATTAAACAAACTCTCTAACGCTAAAGTATTCAGTTGAAGTTGACATGCAAAGCTGCTGTTAATGTTGCAACACTTATTTTGTTGGTGCATTTGTTGTTAAAACAGACCTCAAACTCATTTATGGATTACTTATAGTCAAAACCTTTCAATTCTCACAGACTGTCTAAAATTATTTGAGTAAAATGTGGACATTTCCAAATTCACTACGCCATTAGAAAATACAAGACTGGGCAAACGTGACAAATCATAAATGTCAGAATATGTTGAGACATTAGACACTAAAGACGACAGGAGTATTGGGAGTTTGTTACTTTGTAATAAATGTTTTGGGCGAAAGTTTAAACGTATATGTTTTATTTAAGCATGTTTATATAGCTTACTTTTATACTGGCAGCGTGTTTGCACTGGTTTGTGATATAATTGATATTGTGAATTTTAACTCTCGTGGCCTTGTTTCTGCAGTGCGATTGTAAGACAACTGTTGAAAATATTCAGCCTAGAAACGTTCACAATATTTATCTGAGAAACTGTATTTTTTCCGGGGGGTTTAATAAAACTTTTATTAGACTAAATAAAATGATGCTTTGGAAGTATTACCAATGTATTTAGAGAATAATTTGACGTTCAAATCTTGAAATGCCAAAATAAACATGGACAAATTAAAAAAAAAATATTGCTAAAAATTTTTTTATTGATGTCAGAATGAATGTTTTTTCCCTTAAATACAGGAGCAGCATTTAAGAAGTGTGCAAAATGACAATAAAGACAACCGTAAGTAGGTGCATTTATCTCCGTGCTGAAATAAGGACTAAATGCACTTATTTTTATTGATTTGGTTTTCTTTTATGACATACCGTTATCTAAAAATGAAAAACATCTTTGGTCATTTATACAAACAATACCCATATAAAATATACAAAAAGTTCAAGAAATACATAAGCATTGAATCGTACATGAAAACACACACAACAAAAATATTTGAAAGAAAACAACATGATGTAGCTCCTAGACAGTAGATGGCGCTCTTTACTGCGTCAATGCAAACATGCATTAGGCTACAAATTCGGGATTATTTCAACAACAACAACAACAAAAAAGCTTAATTTATAATGATTTTGGGAGACTAGTAATATAAAATATACTATATTTAATATGACTATATTCATGTGTAGTGAAGTTACTGAGTTTTGTGAGGGGAAAATATTCTTTTTGGACAAATGACATAATAATAACTGTACTTTCAGATCTCGCAAGCAGTTTATCATTCATTTGTATTATTCATGCAACTAAACCTCTAAATGTGACCTTTAAGTAAAAACAAACACAAATGTGCTGTGCAAGAGAGTTGAACCACACATAAATGAATCTATACATTTCCTCCCTATAGGCGCTAATACAGTGATCGGAGACTATCAGGTAGGCGTTATGGCGAAGGTCACGTGAGCTGAGGTGTTGCTGTTCATTTCAGACTTGAAGGTATCACATGGATCATTTTGTGTCTTCTCTCTGACTCAAGTTTAGTCAGAAAGTAATGGTTCTAGTTCAATGTTCCAATTTCACCATTAATGTGCATTATGTAATTAAACAATTACCCATGTAACAATTATATGTAATTGCAGTTTTTAAATGAAATTTGTTCATCCTAATTTATGATTCACAAGTTATTTAATCTGTTATTGCCTCTTTTCTGGTACTAAAAACAAAGTGTCTGCATGTAAAACGTAAGGCATCTTTACATAGAGGCACATTCGAGTACGTCGTGACAATGTCATTTTTGATAACAAACGTCCAGCTGTATATTCCCGTAGGAAAGCATTGCCGGTTAGGATTGCTTTTCTTCTGGCCTTTGGACGCCAAATGCTGTGATGAAAACATTCACCACTACGATGACGAACACGAGAGCTGTGACGATGTTCTCCAGGAGATTCAGTATGAAGTGTTTACTTGAGTCATTCAGATTCCACTTCACTGTGGAACAAAAGCAATAACAGCAGATCATTTTGTAACTCATAACCTTTACATAAAAGAAAAGGCTGTTAAACTGATTAAGAGCTTCTTAAATTAAAATTAAAATTAAAGGGCAAAAATGTGACAAATTCGGGCCTAGAAAATAATTGCATGGAGTCAAAAATCGCCAACATCGCACGCTTTACTCACTGCTCGAGTTCAAAAGGTCTTCAATGATTACTGTAAAACCTTCCATATTAAAAATGAAGGCCATTTTCCCCCAGTTAGAGGACGATTGTGTTAATAGAGGAAAGTTGTGTTTGAGGAAATACCAGACAGTTAATGATTGCTAGAAACACGAGACTGGGTCCTGTTTAAAGTCGAAAAGAGAGGAAGTAACATTTCTCAAATTATGTCAGAACCCCTTCTTATGATTGAAACTTTTCTCATATTCAGAAAGATTCATCTGCTCTCACTATACGGACAAAAATATTCCTGATGGGAAAACACCAAAATGTTGCAGGAGTGATTTTGACCTTGAAATACTGAATGTATAACAACCTTTCTTGAACATTTAGGTCATTTTAAGGACATTTTCTGTATGCATGATCAAAATGGCTAAACGTTAAAGAACAGTTCACACAAAACCCCGTATAACTTTAATTTCTTAGAAATAGCACAAAAATTGAGTTATTTTTAGCAATAAATAAATCATGTTCCATTCAATTTAATACAATGAATCGTAACCGCTGCTGCCAAGTAAGATTTTATCACTGGATAATGACTACAATTTCAAATTTTTCCTCACACAAACTTAACAAATGGCCTCAAAAGACTTGGAATATTATATTACTTTTAATGTTTCAATTTCTCTTTATATAGGATTCCCATTTTATTGTATACAATAAAATAAATGCTATGTTTCATGCAGAGTTCATATTCAATACAAAGTACTAAATGCTAAATTAGTAATGATGATATATATATACTAATAATAATATGCTTTCTTAAAGAAATGATGGGTTGCACTTTATTTTAAGATGTGTTTGTTATAGTGTAATTATGCGTTTAAGTACCGAGTAGTAATATTTAACTACATGTACTTACTATATGGTTAGGATTATGCATGTAATTATGCATAATTTATAGTTAGTATTACAGTAACCACATGTAACATGTGTAACAATGACACAAGTGTAAACAAATGTTTCCACCTTATTATGCAAAGTAGGAGAGCTATTTTCTTTGAATGTGCATCACTTCCAATTAATTAGGTAAATAACTAGAAGAATAACAAAGGCAAACACATTTAAGTTACAAATGCCTGCGCCCGCTCTTTTGTTAAGAATAAGGTGGGTATCTAATCCTGTACTAATTTATTATTGTCTCTATATTTTGAAGCTTGGTTTCTCTGCTTGGATGGGCTTCTCTTACCTATGAAGATGAGCAAGATCCCCACGAGGATCTGCAGGATGAGGGAGATGCTGATGAGGCTGATGATGGGAATGTAGAAGGAGAACGTGGGTCCCAGCTCCAGGACGGTCTTCAGCTGGGACGCGTTGGCCATCAGCAGCGCTATATCCAGCATGCTCTCTGCTGCACTCTTCTTATTGGCGTAATGGTTCATGTTGATCGGGGTGTTTCTCGACCAGCGGCTCTGCCGGGAACGCTGAACAACAACCAGGAAAATCAATACATGATGTTACTTATTACACCCAAGGTAATGAATACATGAGCATCATGAAATGTTAACAGAGCAAAATATTTTTTGAATCAGAGTTATTTATATACTGTTATTTTTGCTAATAATTTCAACTGGCTTTTATTTTTGTATTTTTCATTTTATTTTTAGTTAAATTTGTATTTGTTTCAGTTTTAATTTTTATTTGTTTCCATTTATTTATAGTAATGTTAGCGCTTCAGCTTAATTCGCTGCCATGCAAGGCAACATTTCTCGTTTACTTTTTTTCCATTTACTAATTCATTTCAGCTTTTTTTCAATTAACTTTTTTAGTTAATGATAATAACCCTGTTTGCAAACAATTTGATTTACCCATTTTTTGAAACGACAACCAGATTGGGTAATTAAAGGCACAATACGTCATTTTTTCGACATAGATCAACATTAGAATATCATACTGATGATATTCTAACATTTCATCATGTTGAGATTTATATAACATTGATTAGTACATTTATAGCCTACATTTGTTTACCCTGTTAAGTCGCAAAGCTCTTGCCATCTCGGAGACGCCACACTGATATTGATCCTTGTTTTATTTCTCCTTTTGTCCCAAAGTTTGCTTGCCATGGTTTTTGAACGAAACAACAGCACGCTGCTAGACGTTTCGCAGACGTTTTCCATTGTATTATTTTGATGTTAATACAAGATTTTCCACTCATGGTTACTATGCAGTACAAGCGGAAACCAGGGATAACGCAGATATTACGTCATTGACAGGTGACATGGGACGGACATGATTTAAAATTGTCAATTTCTCACAATTTACAAATTCTTAGAAACATGAAGGATAATGTAAGTACACAGCTGAACGAAATTTATAACACTGTGCAAGTTGTTTTTGGATATTTTAAGAATAAAATCTTACATATTGTGCCTTTAAACGTATCATCAAATTATGTTGCTTATATTTTTCTCTGATTCAAAGGGTGGTTTAAGGGTTAAGACTATGACTGAGGACCATTATTTGATTCAGCAACACGCCCCTGCCGGTAGATTGCCGTATTCTTAATTCGGTTATGGTTCTTGGAGACTTACAATTTCAATAGAATTTGACTTAAGCACAATTGTTGTTATTTCCCTTGCATTACTCCATCTATTCTTTAGAAGGATTGGAGTTCAGGGCCATCTATTATCATATTTCTCAGTTCTTGAAGGAACTGAAAGTCATTTGTTTTCTCTCTTAGGATATGAGAAGTTTGTGGTGCTCGTGAAAGGAAGGGGTGAGTGGTTAGTTGACCCTGACATGATTTCCTTCCTTCTGTTTTAAACACCGGTATAGTTTGGGTCATTGGGAATCCCCCGCAACACAGAAACTTTTCATATGTCAGATTAATAAAACTCCAGTAGAATTTTCTGTTTATGAATGATCTTTAAATTAAAGCTTAAGAATTCTTATCAGGTTAAAGATGCTTTTTGGTAATCAAAATCCCTCTCTGTGATGTTCTGAAAACATCTGCACTATGAAGCATTGGAGTTATTGGATTAACTGGTCACATTAACAAGATACAAATAACAAGAGTTGCAAAAGTTCTATTATTAAGCAATAAGACATGAGAGGCTTTGCAATACAGTTATTTTACCATCGGTTCTTAGAAACAACACAAAGGCACAAAGTGTCTCGCATCTCAAAATCCAATCAACAACCGGTGGATTGAACCAAGTCTCCACCCTACATTTTTTTAATAATAACACAATATGGAAGAAAAGTTGTAACTTCTATTTCACTGCAATTTTAACAGTAGTAAAAAAAACAGCCTATTAAGCTGTCTATGTAAACTTTCAGACTGCAGGCAAAGTGGCCCGAACCCAAATTTTTTTTGCTCATAGGTGACTCTGATCTGATTTTTTCATAAGTGTGAACAGCACAAGCCACATGGAATCTGATATTTTCGATTCCTTATTTCGCCACTTCCATATGTGGTCCTAAATCAGAGAGGTCTGAACAGTCATATTGGTATATATGCGACTTTTACGTCACTCAATTCATACTCGGTGTATATGGAAGACGGTATTGTGACAGCTCTAATACTTGCAGATGATGATGAGGAGAAAGAGAGCAAAGTTTTTCCTCATGCAGTTTTGTTTGTATAGCGCGGTCACTATAATACTAACTAAACTAACTTTGCTGCCTTCTTCCATTTTCACCAAGTCACCAAAGAACTACCGGTATGTGAAATCTTTGGAATGACTTCCATCAGCACAGAATTGTGATGAATGTTGATCTAGAGTGACGTAAAAGTCGCATACATTGCAATATGACTGTTAATACCGAGGTTGTATTTAGGACTACATATGCAAAAAATCAGAATTCGAAAATATCAGATTCCACGAGTTTTAATTGACCCTTTGTTTGATTGACAGGCGATCTAACCAATCATAACCCCGAATCTACCATTTTGTGCGACAAAGCAGTCAGGGGAGTTAGTAGATTAACGTTGGTGAACTTTAACTTGAAAGATTGTGTGTACTCACGTTCTGCGCTTGAAACAACATTCCTTCTGATGTTCATTCATGTTTATTTGATGCTATAAATGAACTAGTATGAAGAGATGATCGGTTCACGAGCCGCTTGAAGGAGCGACAGCGATCTGTCACGACACATTAAAGAGACACTATACTCTATTTATTAATTAAACTTCTTTAAAAAATTACGATATATTAAATATGGAACGGTTTCATATGTCTGTCGACGCGTTGTCAGTGTCCTCTTTGCTCCATGATGTATTTTTCACTGTGTGAGAACATGATGTGTGGCGTGAGAGCGCATGGCTTGTCGGGCATAGCAACAGTAACTAAAGGGGGCGGGGCTTTGCGAAGGGTCATGTCTTCAGTAGATCACATGCAAAACTTTCCAGTCCCATCGTTGCTTTTTTGGGAATTTTGCTCTTACGTCATTCTGGCCTTATGTCTTTGAATTGCAGTAGTTTGGAGTTGCATGAAATCTTTTCAGAGTAATACACTTTTGAGTAATTTTTCAGTCCACGAGTTGTCAAAATCACATTGTACTTTTGCTTTGCCCATGAAAGAGCAAGAAATCACTTTTTTTTTTTAAACTAGATAATATACAGCTGGTCATGTGATTCGTGAGATTTACCTTTCTGAGAACACTAAGAGGAAGAGCTCTGAATGCCTCTCGCTAATGCGGCTCTGTGAACACAAAAGCATTATTCTTCTCTATTACAGGGAAGGAGAGGTCAGGCTGCAGGTGTGAGCATGATCTGATGAACTTTTTGTGTCACATTATTACATCTGCTTTGTGTAACTCCACTCTCACCGGCTGGTCAGCAGACTTAAGTGTTAACAAAAATGTAAAAAAAAATTGTCAAAGTTTATGAAATGGCGGAAAATGTTGGATAAGACTGACTAAATATTCCCAAATATTCTCCAGGCTCTTCAGTGGAGGGCTGGACAGGTGTTGACTTTGGGTATGGTTCAGTCCAGTTGCCCAACAGAAGGACTCTTATTCCTACGCTAGCAATGCAAAGAAAGTAGAAAAACTACCTCTTTCCATGACACCCAGATGCTGACTCTTAAACAACACCCTTCCTGTCAAAAAACTCAACAGATATCTAAAAGTAACAGCCTGGTCTCTTCCTCTTTCTCTGAACTGCTATGGATCAGCTCTGTTTAAAAATCAAAAGATTATGTAAGATGTAAAGTGGAAATGCCAGAAAAGTTCTTCTGAGAACGCATACACGTAAATAATGCTATTGCAACCTTAGCACTGATACAGTTCAGCACTGTCCCATTCCTTCCTAATGTTAAAATGCTATGTTATACATTCATTCTGTAATTATAATTGAAAATGAATGCACAGATGAGGTTAGCGGTCCAAAGAAATAGTTTGCAGTTATCACATGTACTTGTCTGTATGTGTTTATCTTGTTTTTTCAGACCGTGTTTAGAACCACTTCACTGTCACATGCAGTATCTTGCTTAAAACAGCGCAGCTGCCGTTACTAGTTCTGTAGTGCGATTAAAAAACCTAGAATTTAGGTCTGCATATATTTTAAGTAAGTTAGAGGTCCAAAGTAAATTATTGCAGTTACCACATGTACATTTACCCTTCAGAATTATATTTTTAACCATTGACTGTGCTCATTCCTTCATGGGTTGAATCTAATTTCTTTTCTTCTTTGCAGGTGGACTATTTATGGACCTGTGGCACTTCAGTGGTGCAGCTGACCATAATGTTACTCAAATATTACATCATACCAAAGCAGGTGGTGGCGTCTTTTCCACTTGGCACTGAAATTAGCCACATAGAAATCACTGCCCATTCAGTCTGCCTAAACACACAACATCTTAAACATTGGTGTTGCCCACAGGAATGATGATATGTTTGATTTTGTGCGTCTCAGGATGTTTATTGGACGAAAAACCCCAAAATGTTGCTCTAGTCGTTCTGACCGCTCCAACTCACCTTTTTCATTTTTTTTTTTTCAATGCAAACTAATGGAAGTGTAAGAAAAACATTGAAATGTAAATTAGTGAAAAGCATCAATTAATTATAACTTTAGAAAGACACTTCTAATGAGAAATGGTGATCTGTCACAGCACTTAAAATACTCACTTTCCCTTATGAATATATATTTTACCCTAAAATACACCCACTAACTTTAGTAGTAGAAATATGAACTATATAATCAATTTTTAACTGTAATTGACCTCATCATATATGTATATTTAACTGAATACACACATTATATAATAAATATTGAAGGAAATTTTCACACTCAGAATTTCGCTCGCAAACCATCTCATTAAAGTTGCACTCTAAAAAAAAAATGATGGGTTAAAAATGGGGTTGTTTTGACCCAACCTGCTGGGTCATTTTTATTTAACTCAATTATAGTTTAAATATGACTACTTCCTTAGAATGAACCCAGAATAAGTTGGAAATGAATATTTATTAATATGCATAATATTGCTTATTAATAAATGTTCAACTTTTATTACGGTTGCCTCTAGTAATGTGTATGATTTTTAATTTCCAACGTATTTTGGGGCTAAATAGTTAAATATCACTACCCAGCAAACATTTAACCCAACCACTTGCTTTGTGCATATTTAACCCAACTTGGGTTGTATTTAGCCCAGCATTCATTAGTGTAGTTGTAACATTGAAGTGACTTATGTTGCATTATTTTGTTAATATTTAGACTATATACATTTATTTTCGTGTCACGTGGCACAGCTATGGTGTGTTTGAGTAGATAAGGCTGTATATTGCATTTATACTGCGAGTTATGCATGTGTCGCCTCAGCTGACAGAGTTTATTAGTGTCTTTCTGAGCCTATTGTTGAGGGTTACACGGCTCGGTGAGCTCATCCTCAGTCTGGACGCAATGGAGTGTAACACTAGAGGAATGAATAAGAGGTTTGTTCCTACTTTAAACGGCTTTTGTGCCGCGTAAGCTTTCGTGTTGACCAGCGAATGCTCGTTGCCACTTAAAACCTTCCGTTACAGGAAACGAACATCCTGAACAGGCGAAAGCGATTTCGAAAATATGCAATTATATAAGATTTAGCCAGCGGGACACACCATTAACATCCCTTCAGTTAGTCTTATCCATACAATTGCATTATAGTATGGAGTATACAGGAAAATGTCCACACGAGCCGCCTCATTCCTATGGTGATCTTCAAAATAACAAAGAGACGCTTCACTCTGAACTCTCCGACATCAGAGTGTTATTAAGTCACTTTGGGTTTCGTAGACACAAATAGGTTGAACTTTCTCACTAACATCCCATTGCCCGGTGGGTTTGTGATCATTTTGAATAATATTGATCGGTTCCGAATCACTCACCTCTGCCGAATCGCCTCTGGTAGCACCTCCATTCAATTCAATATCTTCTGAAGCCATAATCCTTCCTTTGATTATATCTAACTGTCTGTAAATAGCTGGGTTTCAGCGTGTTTATGCTGCATTATGATCTCATGGACGATGAAAAAAGGGGGCGGGTCAAACAACTGCCAATCACTGCAGTAAAGATGTCCGAGTCACTCTTTTGAGTCGGATCTTTTGAATCGTTCAGTTGAACCCATTCAAAGGCATTTTACTAAAAGGACAAAAATGTTTTCAGCTGGCAGATGTAAATGAATTTTAGCAGCGTTTAGTGGAAATTATATTTGATAGTTTCTAAATCCTCTTGTTAGGCTGCGACAAAAAACATAATTAATAATAGGGGGGAAAACGTAATAAACAGTAATATGTGCTACTTATAAGAAATGTTTGGAGTACATAAAATGTCATTTTAATGTCATTTATGTTTTGTTTTGTTTATGTCGCTTATGTAAAAGAATTGCTTTCTTCATACGGTTCTTTTAAATGAATTGTTCGAAAGAACCGACTCTCGGAATTGAGTTGGAGTTCAAATCCCTACAGTGCAGGCTTAGATACTTTGTCAACAAAGTTAGGCGCCGATTGCTCACATTCTAATACCAAAGTTCATGCTCTTATCAGTGTATAAATGATTAGTAGTAGCCTATAATAGGCCTATATGATCACGCCCAACGTTTATAACATTTTAAGTTGTGGAGTACTAATAGCCTATTCCATTTAGAGACGTGTTGGACATGACTGTGAGCCCAAAAACTGACCTTCAGATCGTTGGTTCGGTGCCAAAAGACATGCAAAAGCGAGGGAAAAGATCAGACTTCGAATTTCCATGTAACCGGAGATTTGTGTTTGTGCTGCCATCTTGTGGCATAATTCACATGCTCAAAAATGTAATAATTTTTATAATTACAATTAATAATATTAGCTATATTATTGTTGTTAGTATTATTTCATTGTGTAAGTAAAGTGTTCATATTGAAATTCAAAGACATCTCTGACTTTAAAGGTTTCTGATAACTTGACAGATTTTGTAAAAGCAAAGCAAAGCAAAGTTGCTTAAGGATTCTGTCTATGACTGTGATCGGAAGTTAGCAGTTGTGAAAAGTTGCAGAATTCAGTTACACCATACAAGTGCTTTTGCTGATATTTCAAGTAGGCTTTCAATTGGCTATATAAGAGCTTTTCTCTCTCTTGCATCTTTTCCCCTGATACATTTGAGATACTTTGATATTTTCTGTACTGTATCGTTTGTATCGGAAAATACTTTAATTAAATTAAATTATTTTTCTTACCATTTAATTGACCCTTCGCAAAGACCCGCCCCCTTTAGTTACTGTTGATATGTCCAACGAGCCATGCACTCTCATGCCACACATCATGTTCTCACGGAGTGAAAAATACATCCTAGAACAAAGAGGACACTGACAACACGTCGACAGACAAGACAGAGCAGGTTACTTTTGATATGAAGCATTTCAAATTTAAAATATTGTAATTTTTTAAAGAAGTTTAATCAATAAATAGCGTATAGTGTGTCTTTAATGTGTCGTGACAGATCGCTGTCGCTCCTCGTGAAGCGATCATCTCTTCATACTAGTTCATTTATAGCATCAAATAAACATGAATGAACATCAGAAGGAATGTTGTTTCAAGCGCGGAAACCATTAATTCCCTGACTGCTTTGTCGGACAAAATGGCAGATTCGGGGTTATGATTGGTCAGATCACCTGTCAATCAAACTGCTGGCAAAGGGTCAATAGTCAGTTTATTGTAAAACACCTTTATATATATATATATATATATATATATATATATATATATATATATATATATATATATAAGTTTTACCTTTTTATTTTATTTTTCCAGGTCCTATACTTATGGAAATTACCTACTATCTTGGGACAGAATAATTTAATTGTAGCTTAAGCGAGAACTCTGACAACAGTTCAATGTGTCAAGCGCTTAAAGTACAGACTCATGACGGACTAATTAATTGCAGTAGCCTATTACCAAAGAAGTGCAGTTTCTATAAATACCATGGCGATGTGTAAGAGTTCTGACCCTCACTTAACATTTGTCGTTTAAAAACTCTAAATGATAAAGATGATCCTTTTACTGTATTATAATAATAATTTGTCCATTCACTTTCCATTATTGAACAAAGCACTAAGTGATTTTGTCTACAATATAGTCAAGTCACCTTTACTTATATAGCGCTTTTTACAATGCAAACTGTGGCAAAGCAGCTTTACATTAATCATTTTGGCTGCGCAGCAGCTCCCAAAAAAAATGGTGTCATTGTCCATCATATTCTATATATTATTGATTCATTCCGTTGCAAAGATCAATAGTTATTAGTCTAGTTAATTTATGCATATCAGCACAGGAGAAAACAGTGAGGTAATCGCCCGGCTCAGCTCAGTTCGCATACAACGGCACCAACGCAGGCATACCAAAAACACTGCTGAGCATCAAGCAAGTGTCCCCGACCAAGCAAGCCAAAGACAACAGCGGCAAAACTCCAACAAAATGGATAAAAAAAACCTTGGGAGAACCGGGCTTACTCGGCGGGCCAGTTCTCCTCTAACAGTGCCTAACAGTGAGCACTCGCCCGATATTCATGCATATTTTCATGTCATAAGTCCAATTTTGGATCGCAAAAGTCAAAATAGGCCCTAATAGAAGTGTCATATCACATTTTTCGGTCTCAATTGATGTGACTCACTTCGAGTAGCCTAATATATATTCACATTTGCCTCTAATGTCTAAAGTGTCATTACTGTAAATTCACAATCTAATCATGAAGATGTTTAGTTGAACGTTTCTAACTGGTTAAAAGATGCAGTTGCAACTCTCCACTATAATGTAGACAGTACATTGCAGAGATAATAAACACATCTTTCTCCAGTAGGTGGAACACTCTCTTCCAGCAAGAGAGAGGAGGGGAGGGGGTGAGGGAATAAAAAAAGCATCGTCATACAACATTCATTCACATGAAATATTCAGCAGTCTTAACCAAGTCACGTGGCGAGTCTATATTGAGCGTTACAGTAAAGGGATGCAGCACGCGAAGTTGCTATAAACTACTTCAAACTTATGAGTAGTTTAAATCATATCTGACGATTAGTTTTGCGTCTGCAGGACAGTGACGTGCCCTGCTCCGTCCTTCAGTCGAGCTCATGGGCACGTCACGTAGGTTTGGGCGGACCCAGCGTTCCGTGTGGTCCAAGACGACCCGTGCAGAGGAGGATAAGGGTACCGCTTAAAAACAGACGCTTTTATTGGACACACTGTGTTGCTAGGCGCTGCAGGATGTCCGTTACATTGTATCAGCGCTGTAGCTATCAGTGAATGCTACAATATAACGCGGGAGGAATCTTCAGGGAGGTGTCGGTGCCGTATTATCCGAGATGAGGAGAGCATTGCCGCAGTGAGCAAATAATCTCATCAACTGGGCTGTGGATTTCATGTCCCTCACAGACGCTGACATTTGTTAAGAACCAAGGGTACTGAGGTTTGGAGCGGCTATGTGGTTGCTTAGTGAAAGTAGATGTCTCATTAAAATCTTATTCCAAGGCACAGCTACGCACTTTAGAGTTTTGTGACGGATTAAACAGCGTGACAACCCCTGTCAACTGCCCAGCATGGTGAGTTAGATGAGTGAAACACGTTTAAAGTACATTTGTGGCATGCATTTCTGATTTAAGGGAGCTTGCCTTGTGGTTGAAACTTAATGTCATCAGTAACTATTGCTCTTTTAACTAATTGTATAAATATTTGATTATAATTAACATTAGCTATTATATGTAAACGAGGAGTCTGGCAGTCGGTCCTCAAAGGATGCCGAACTGCGTCAGTACAGACTGGCATTGCAGGTATGGCAAACCGTTTTAACATTTATTCCTTTAAAACTCACTAGTGTCTATTCTTATTTTGTTCGTTGCTTGTGCAGTGGAAAATAGTATATTTTCAGTTTCAATGACTGTTGTTCACCAACTAGTAAGTGTTCATTAATTCTAGTAGTGAATTATCTTTGCTTTATTGTCTTTGCTGACAGTCACTATCCCATAAGTACAGTTACTGGTGACAAATTTACACTTTATTTTACAGTGTCATTGTTACGTGAAGTTACTATAGTAATTACTATAAATTGTGCATGATTACATGCAGCTAATCCTAACAATTTAATAAATACACGTAGTTACTTAATGTATGATTACAGTGTAACAAAGACACCTTAAAATAAAGTGTAACCCAAATTTCGAGTATTCTTGTTGTTTCTAGTATCATGTCAAATCTAAGAAGTTTAAGTTACACTTTATTTTAAGGTGTTCGCATACATTTAAGTACTGAGTAATGACTATGGGGTTAGGGTTAATTGCATGTGAATATGTATAATTTCTAATTATTACTATAGTAAATACATGTAACAATGAGACTGTAAAATAAAGTGTTACCGAATTTTATTATAAAATTACTAGCCATTCTGACTTACTGTTACTAGTAACAATTGAGATTTGATATTTTTATTGATGTTTTTGTTGTACTAGAATGTAATGATTATATACTTGTGGTAAATATGGAATGGATACTAGTAATTATTATGATATAGTGTTCCTGCAGCTGTTATGGTATGTTATGAAAAGTGCTAGCTAAATAGATACTTGTGATTTCTGGGATGAGTGAAATTAAGGTACTAGTTGTTATTGAATTATTTACTGCATGCTAGGAACACAAAAATAGATTCAAGTTAAAAGAATGAATGTTAAAACTACTTGCCATATTGCAGGTGCATCCATTCAAGGATGTCCACACGAACGGCTGAAAGTCACAGATGAGTGTCCAGCGATTCACTGGTCATGGAAAACCTGACTGGATCCAACTCTGAGCCGCAGCCTGTGGGCTTCACAGTTTCTTCTGTCCCCTCAAAAAAGACTGGAATTTATGAAAATGGTCACGAGCATCCGTCTCATACGGACCCCACGGCTGCAGCGCACAGAGGGGCCAGCGATCCAACTACATACCCCCTGTTAGATTACCGAGGCCTGGTCCGGCAGAGATTTATACGCAGAAGTTTGTGGTTCTCCGAGTCCGAGGATCAAGAACTCGAGGTCTCAGAGTGCGACACCACCAGCAGTCCTGTTAAAAGTGCACATATTGTGGTCCAGAGGAGTTTTAATGTGGAGAGTGTGGTGGGACAGGGAGATGGTGTAAATGAGAACCTCAGCAAAGAGCCAGAGACAAGCGAGGCCGAGGAAAAACATGATGCTGAAGCATCTGAAACGTCCAAGAGCGCGGAGAAAGCTGGGAGCGACGAGAATGAAGAAGAGGCCGAAATGAAGGCAGTGTCCACCTCTCCGGGTGGACGCTTTCTCAAGTTTGATATTGAGCTTGGCAGAGGGTCCTTCAAAACAGTCTATAAGGGCCTGGACACTGAGACATGGGTGGAGGTGGCCTGGTGTGAACTTCAGGTAAGAAAAAAGCAATTACGCATTCTCAATTTTAACCACTGGCATTTCAGCTCTTGCAATGTTTGCATAGCAGGACTGTGTTTTTTCCATGAAGGCTTTTTCTTTGGCTGGTCTTCCCAGATTTGTCGATATGTTGTATTTAATATCAACTGTAGAAAAAAAGTGTCAGATAACCAACAGATCCACTTAATTTGTTGGGCGTGCTCTAGATTTGTCTCTAGAAGTAAAACCTGAACTGTAGTTTAAGTAAAGACTAAATTTTTCCGAATGATCCTGTTGCCATTGAAAATGCTGCCTCCTTGTACTAGTTTGCCGGGTCATCTGATACGGCTTCTTTCTTTTATCAGCACTATTGATTGTAAAATGGAGAGATTGAATCACCATGACCACTTCTGTATCAGATTTCCCATGTTTAATAGAGTTTCCGTGTTGTTGTCTTAGAATCATTTGAGGTTGAGCTGGGTTCAACTGAGAATGCTGTTTTAAAATGTTTCTGAAATATTTAGAGAGCCCGATTATGTTAAGTAAGAGAGTGTTTTTAACTGCGCCGTAATACCTCCTGCCAACAGCTTTTTGCTGCTTCTAGCCTGTGCTAAAACCTTTAATACATATCAGGGCTCACTCAAATATCCCAGCAGACATTTACAGTAGAAATGCTGTAGGGTGTGGACACAAACAAACTCTGGAGAGCAGCAAAGCACATCCCTGGAGGATCAGTCCCCTCTGCATAGGGGTCATGTGACAAAGTCTGGTCATGTGCACTTACCTGCTGAAATGATGCAACACAGTTTCTCATAGTATTCTCCTCTCTCTTTCTCTCTCTCTACACACACACACACATATATAATATATATATATATATATATGTGTGTGTGTGTGTGTGTGTGTGTGTGTATTTATAGTATATATATTTATATATACAGTATATATATATATATTCATATCTATATCATAAACAGTTCTTAGATACATCATTTCTGACATATATAATGCACATTTGGCCTTTTTAAAAAACTAATAATAATAACCCTGCTACTTTTTACTATACACAATCTACACAAGCTCTCATTTAGAAATACTTCATGGACTACTTCCTGAGTTTATTTTCATTTTGGCTAAAAAAGACAAATTCTGCATTCACTGTCCATGGAGGATGACTAGGCAGTTATGATCTCTGGAGCTCTGATGTTATCCATGGATGGATGGTCTGGCTTTTGTTTCGATGTGTGGGTGGTAGAACAGTATTATAAGAACGGGAACTCCCTTTCATGCTATAGATTAATGTTTGTTGGATTTTTGCTTCGTTTCCCTAAATGAGTGACTTTTTTCTATTTTATTTAGTCTGAGAGAGTGTTACTGTATGTACGACTACAGCCATTGTTTGGGGTATGCTGTCAGGTTTGATTGGATTCATCCTGCTTTATGAATCTTAAAATCACATGGATGGAATTCGGGAAGCATACAGTTAGTCTGCTGTGCATAGCAGTCTCAGCAAACCAAAAATTGCTGATGCTCCCAAATTTGCAAGGAGAGAAGAGAGCGAGCAAGGAAGAGGCAGAGGAGCAGGTCAGATGAGGTGACGATGGCTGTGTACTAAAGAACATGACTAGCAGGATAGCATTCTCAAGACAATATAAAGATATTCCTAATGGACCAATTTATGTACAGCTGAACGCCCAACCTGACTCATGTGTCTGATAGGGCTGCATCAGGAGCTGTATGAACAAAACCGATATCTGTCTGTGATCTGTGAGTCTTCATCTCAGACACATCTCAGGAAAAGATATTAGCGCCACACCCTCGCCATGCATAAAAGCGAAAAGCTCATTTCCTTTTGCAAGAGCTTTTGATATAGAGCACATCTCAATGTCACAGCATTTAATTTGTGTTTAAATTATATTGGAAATTTAATGAATGCTTGGGATAATATTACAACCCATTAGGCTATTTTACTAAGCATTTTTGTTTCACAGCATTGCATATGCTTTTTATTTGTAAGGATCTGGTAACAGGTCTGAAATACTTGTGGAATATCGAGGAAATTAGATGGAACATTAAGAATAAGGGGGAGGTCGAATGAAAGATACGACTCTCTGTGTCCCATGTGAGGTGTTAGATGGCGCAGTGTGGGGGTGAGAGGTTTTATGGGGTTGCACATTGCTTGATTGTGAGGGACAGAGATGTTACAGATACCCTCTGTCAGCGTTTAGCAAATTTAGATGCAGGAAGAGGGCAGATGCAAAGGTATTGATTTGGTCAGCTTCTTGACCATAGATGCACGCCAGAACCTGAACCACCAATGACTCTGTAACTGTAGCACAAGCCTAGCGCAACTTCTGTTCACACCAGTTTAAGCCCATTTGTTTACACTTGGGGTCAATTTTAGCAATTTACGTGGCAAAACCCCAATGCAAAATGAGTTTTTTGAATTATGCTGTTTGTGTTCATTATATTTTCTGCATTGTACTCCATATCAAAGGGCTGGAATATGTTAATCACACCCCTCTCACAATGAGCAGCATGCATATTTTGCCTTTTATGTTGCGTCGATATGCTTTAATAACTGTAGTTTAGTTGTTTTTTTGAATCTCTTGCCTGACTTTGATCTTCTTCTTGACTTTCTTTGTCATATCATCAGAGATATTGTTCCCAGCCCCGCAAAATTCAAAAATAAAATAAAACAGATATATTGTCTATCCTTAGAAAGATATTACAGGGAATGCGCTCTTTAAATCAATAAAGACCAAAATGTCTTCCGAGCGCACGTCTTCCTCTGGTCAAGTTATTTCATATAGCTGTCTTTTCATAATTGAGTGTGGCAGTTTTGTCAATTCAGTTCAGTCTCTTTTTACTATTATCACCATATGTTTGTTTATCAATCCATCTCTCTTCCCACCTGTTCATCTGCCTCTCCTGGAACCTCCAACACCAATGCCTCCATCTTGCCGTCCCAGGACCGTAAGCTGTCCAAAGTGGAACGTCAGAGGTTTAAAGAGGAGGCAGAGATGCTAAAAGGTCTTCAACATCCAAACATCGTGCGCTTCTATGACTTTTGGGAATCTCCTCTTAAGGGGAAGAAGTGCATTGTTTTAGTCACCGAACTGATGACATCTGGAACACTGAAAACGTGAGTCTCATAAAACAAAATGACTTAGTTGATATACAGTATAATGTAGCTGTGTAATCTCGGTTAAGGTTTGAGTTGTGGGACACCAAGGAATGTAGAAGATCTGCCCTTATTGCAATTTGTTTTCCTTTGCTCAAGCACCAAATGACATGTTCCTGAGATATCTCCCGATTTCTAACCCTGTTTCTGTTAATATGTAGGTATCTGAAGCGATTCAAGGTGATGAAACCAAAAGTCTTACGAAGCTGGTGCAGACAGATCCTAAAAGGTCTTCACTTCCTCCATACGAGGACCCCTCCCATTATCCATCGGGACCTGAAGTGTGACAATATCTTCATTACTGGACCTACAGGCTCGGTCAAGATTGGAGATCTTGGCCTGGCCACACTAAAGAGAGCTTCCTTTGCCAAAAGTGTAATAGGTAACAGTCAGGAGAGGGTGACAGGGTTTTGAGATTGATCAGATTAGACTATACTGAATACAACATTTAAACAGCAATTTTTACATCAGATTGTAAAATGATTGATTATTGATTTTTTTCTTCTTCTTTGTTTCTGCCTCTTTCAGGCACTCCAGAGTTTATGGCCCCTGAAATGTACGAGGAGCACTATGATGAAGCCGTAGATGTGTATGCATTTGGGATGTGTATGCTAGAAATGGCCACATCTGAGTATCCATACTCAGAGTGCCAAAATGCAGCACAAATCTATCGCAAAGTCACTAGCGTAAGTTTGAGTGACCCAACGTTTTATTTTCAGAATGGAATATTATTTAAGTTACAATTCTTTATCAGGTCTAACATTGAGGGTCTTATTCATGAATTTTCCCATTCAGTTCAATGGCATAATGTATGTTCTGCTGATTTTACATTACATTTACATAGATAATAATTCAGTGATATATATCTATAATGAAATGTTTTGTAATTGGAGTGAGGTATAAAGGAAAATGTTTGATTTTGATGTAACTTTTCTTTTTGTGTTGTGGGTTCCTTATTAATTTACTGCACAGGGAGTGAAGCCTGCCAGTTTCAGTAAGGTGGCCATGCCTGAAATAAAAGAAATCATTGGAGAGTGTATCTGCCATCGCTGGGAGGAAAGGTGAGTCCATCAGCTGAACAGTCTCCTGTCACATAATCATGAAGGTCAAAAGGCTTATGCTCCTGTCAGACGTGGCACTTGTTGTATGATCAGACAACCTTTTCTTGGATAGCTGTGAATTTATTTAACTGAAGCGCTTTACAGTAATTTACCTTTGCAGTAATTTGAACCCTGCTAATGACATCTATTCTCCTCTGGGTATTAGATGAGTCTGATTGTAAATTGCCTTCATGGATCGTCAGTCAGTTAAATAGATCATACCATTTGCTACAGCAACATCATAGCATTGTCCTCCAGCTGCCAGACTTGTTCTCAGCTCTTTACAAAACAAATCACGTCTTTCTCTCCTAAAAGGTACTCCATTAAGGACTTGCTAAACCATGCATTCTTCGCGGAGGACACGGGTGTGAGAGTAGAGCTGGCTGAAGAGGATGACGGCAAAAAGTCTTCCATTGCTCTCAGGCTTTGGGTTGAAGACCAGAAAAAACTTAAGGGAAAGTATAAAGACAGTGGTGCTATCGAGTTCACCTTTGACCTGGAGACAGAAGTCCCGGAAACAGTTGCCCAGGAAATGGTAAACAAATGTGATTTTTAGAAATGCAAAACCCATGCATAGACATGAATAACATATTTATAGTTTTTAATACGTATTCAGAGTATGATCTGTTCTGGCAGGTGGATTCTGGCTTCTTTTTAGAGATTGATGTGAAGATTGTGGGCAGATCTATCCGTGACCGTGTGTCTCTAATAAAGTGGAGACGGCAGCGGATTGTCTCAGGCCGTAATGGGAAAACAGAAGAGAGCAGCACCAAGACTGAGACACAGAATCTCCTTCAGGCACCCTCCACAGGGCCACCATTGGGTGGACCACCCAGTCTTCCATCCGAAACAGAGGAACTACAGACTGAAGCAGTCAGCCTGGTCTGCAGTGTCCCGACTAGTGCGACCACAGCTACACGTGAGAGACCACTAGATGTGTGATTAGAAAGACCCAGCCTCAGATAAATCCATAAATGAAACTGGGTTCAAAGATATCTACACAAAAGATGATTTAAAAAAAAAAAAAAAGACTTTTAAATTAGTCATATGTAAATGGGTCTAATAGCAATATCCACAGAACTAATAAGTCTTCACACTTGTCATGTTTGGTTCCATTAAAACGAACCCTGGTGCGATTGCTCAGTTAGTGCGGTTCATTTGAACATATGTGAACGCTGCCATCCGAACCCTGGTGTGGACCGAGACCGCTAAAAAGATGGGTCTCGGTCCGCTTCCAAACGAACTCTGGTGCGGTTCGATTGATAAATGAACGCAACACGGACCAAAGACATGTAAACGAACCAAAAAGAGGACGTTATGTCACAAGATGCGACGCTACAAGTCAGCTGATTTGACGACACGGAAAGATCGGTGTATCCAAAATGAGTCGAGGGCAAACGTGGAGCAACGAGGAGGTAAAGTGCCTCATCGATATTTGTTTCTGCAAACAACGGAGGAAAACCTGCTGCTGTTTTGAATGTTTTGAACATTTTATGAGCTCTTCGTGATTCTCAGCTGGTAAAAATAAAGCATATGTACACGCATAAAATGATGGCGTTTAATCCAGCGCACAGCATCGTTTTGAATGTTCGGTAAGCGAGCTCCGTCGCGAAATATACGTCATAAAAGCCGACCAATCAGGTTGTGACCGTATACCTATGCCTTTGGTTCGGTAACTTAAGGTCCGCTGTTAAAAATGCCAGTGTGAACACTAAGCGGACCAGAACTGTGTGTTTTGTTTTTGTTTTTTGGTCCGGACCAAACTAACTAAACCAACCGAACTACAAGTGTGAACGCACCCTTAATGTACAGTGCTTCACTCGATTATATTAAATTAATTATTTAGTTTCTTTTGTATGACTTACATAATGCAAGTATGCCAAAATTTCACTTGCTTGAATAACTTGTGTATGCACTTTGTGCTGTTTGTCCCAACTAATGCAGCAGACAGCAGTGCAGGCTCAACAATGATAACAGGCGCTTCAGGCAACCAAGACAGCACCTCTCAACAGTCCCTTTCAGAGTCCATTTCCACTGCCCAAAGGGTCTTAAGCCCTCCAGCACAGCTTCTGGCTCAGTTGCCACAGGGTACCCAACAGTCGTCTACTGCACACCCGCCTCTGGGGACTCAACAACAACCTTCTCTACAAATGCATCAAGGTGTCCCACAACAAACCATAGGCCAGTTACTCCATGGGATCCAGCAACAACCTAGTCCTCAGCAACCCCAGGGAGCCCAACAACAGCCAGGTGGTCCCCTGCACCAGGTTACACAAGCACAGGCCCATGGTTTGGTGCCTCAAGCAGCCCAGCAACAACCCACCATTCAGATGCACCAGCAATATCAGCCGTCAGCTCATCAGCTACATCAAGCTTTTCAGCAGTCTTCGGTACACCTGCATCAGAGCTCTTACCAGCCATCGCCTGTAAGTTTATACTTAAATTCGCTTCATCATTGCAGTTGAGCTGTACTTTGTAGGAAAACTCCAAGACCACCATCTTAATTCCCATTCCTTTCTTCCCTTAGCACTTTGTTTTTATCACTGTCTGAATTAAAAAAAATGTGTCTTTTTCTCAAACTGTGGCTGAACGAGCAGCGACATGGCAGTATTCCTGATGACTTCCAAAGACCTTTGCCATTCTCTGATAACTTGGTGGGGACCAGGCGTAGCAGCACTTCATTCCTTGACACGTTACAGAGGAGAACTGACCTACACAATTTGTTAGAGCGACTGCATCATCAGACTTATAGCTGTCCCAAACCTGAAGAAAGTTCTAGGGATGAAATGAATCAGTCGCTGTCTACAAGTGACCTTACAAGGTGTTCGTCATTCACAAATGATGATCAGGCACCAAATAATGTCTCTAAAGACACCGGAGCCTCGGAATATAGTTCACAGCATGTAAAAATGAATTCTCCGTCCCATACAATGTCATTCAGTCGGAGGAACTCTGATGCCCACCCACATTACTGCCAGGCTTGTATGGCAATGTTGCTGGCTGTAAGATCAGGGGGTCGAGGGTCTCTCGGGCATGCCTCTTCACAATCTTCCTCCCATTTCCACCAAAATATGCCATCTGTTTCCTCATTAAAACCATCATTCTCACCTGTTCTGGCTAATCGAGACTCTAGCTCACCAATTTATATGACCCCACAGTCTCCATATATATCTACACTGCCTGCAAAGCAAGGTTCTGTTCTTGAGAACATATCAATACCAGTTCAAGTCACCCCACCCTCTCCAGTCCATAAAAGCCATTCTCCTGCACAGATTCCTGGGACATCTCTGCCCAACAGCATGTCAACTCTAAACCCTACCATTGCCATTTCTCCAGTCTATATCTCTATACCCTCACCAGTTTACACATCTCCCAGACACATGTCCATGTCTTCACCAGTTCATTCAAATTATCCACTCAAGTCATCATCTCCTGTTTCCCCCATCTCCTCAATTGGGCCACATTCCCATAGTTTGGGCGACAGCTCAGATTTGTCTCACCTCGATCGCTGTCTACATCATATCATCAATCGGCGTACCAGTACCCCTGTCTTGACTGACAAGACACAGCC
Organism: Opsariichthys bidens; assembly: GCA_037194245.1. NCBI lineage: Eukaryota > Metazoa > Chordata > Actinopteri > Cypriniformes > Xenocyprididae > Opsariichthys > Opsariichthys bidens. The sequence goes on from CM074299.1 coordinate 14,106,955, forward strand.
TGGAGACGGTCACAGTGATGCTTGTGTTAACAGGTTCCGTGTACCTCAATTCCAAAGTGTAAGCTCTTTGTGTCTACCCGTATCACATCTGGAACAAGGGTCTTTTTCCGTGCAGGACAGTGAAGTTGGACCAGGTCTTGTGGTAGGTGAAAAAGCATATGTACTAGTTATGATCCTGGCAGAGAAATCTAGATCAAGAGAATCGCTTCCGCCTCACCCAAGCTCCTTCACCTTCTTTAAAAAAAAAAAAATCCAGAAGACTGTATGTTGTCTTTCTCATAAATGCCAATCCCTCCTAGTTTTACGCTTGTGTAAATTTTGTAGGCCTACTTTGTGCTTCGTTTCCGAAAATAAACTGAATTTTCTCAAATCACTACTGTTTTCAAAAAAATAAGAAATTGGACCATCTTCAAGGGACTGTTATGTCCTTTTGAAGGGCACATTCTCTTGAAAGACTGCTAGAGGATGGCACAGCAAGCTGACGGTACAATAAATGACTGCTACTGCAACACTGCAAATTATCCCTGTCACCCTCTACACGGTCCCTTTTAAAGCAACAATCCCCTGTGTGCAGAGCAAATCACTGCTCTGATGTTTGATGTCTCACATTTCCCCCTTTGTTCCCTGTCAGTAGCTGATAATTTACCTGTCGCATCAAACCATATGCTGCTGGAGTTGCCGTCCGGCAAATTTCTTGAAGAACTGCCGTTGGCTGTTAAATCCTTAATTGCAAATGTTCCTTCATTAATATTTGTGCATCTGTTTTTCAGCCTTCCACACATTTGGTTCAATCTAAGACCGTCTCTGCTCCAGCTACTCCAGTACCGCATGCTCGTCCACAGAGCATTCATGCCTCTCCCCTCGTAGCACAGCAAAACCAAAAAAACGTACCAATTGCACAGGAGGTAAGGCTGCTATAGGTTTGTCTTCCCTTAAATGAGGATGGATGCATGCCTGTGTGCTAGCAAAGTGATAGTTTACTAGATTAATTTAGAATTTTGTTCTTCCTTGTGTTTGTATTTCTCTCAGTTTCGTCTTTATTTCCATCCTGAAGCTTTCCAGCCTCAGGTAGACTCAATCTGTATAAACATCCTCACATTCTGTTTTAAAAGTTGTGGAAAAATTTGGATTTCGGTGTCAGTCATGCCATCAGATTATTAACCGATGAATAAATTCAGTTTTACCACAGATTTAGATAAAGAGATTTCTCAGCGTAAACTGTGGGAACTGCTGAGTAAGTGTTTCTTGAAATTAATTTGACTGCTGATGCTAGGAGACAATCTGAGATGATTGCTGCTGTTTTAATGCATTGCGTTGTATCTGTCACTTTCAGCAGGCCAGATACACCCAGTGTAATTAAAGAATCACATGATGCAATTCTACATTTGGCATCATTCTTTATTTCTTTTTTCTCCCTTTGTCTTTTCCAGACTTTATCATCTCTTCAGCCCCTAGTGCAGGCGTCTTCAGATGCTCAGTTCATTCCACAGCATCTATTACAGTCAGCGTCCACAATGGTCAGCAGCCTTCCTCCACAAGGACAGCTAAATGTTCAGACACCCCTTCTCCAGCCTCTACAAATCGCCACACAGGTCAGTTCATGAAACCTGAAACGAGGCATATGTGTGCAACACCTTTACTCGGATATCACAAGTAGTACATTCTTTAGCAAGGGTGAAATTTGTTTAACTCTATCTCTAGATGGTAGAAGTCAAGGGATGTTCTGAATTCTACATGCAAATGTGTAGCTTTATAGCTTACCTCTGGCTGTTTACGTTTTTATCTTGCTCTTTGTTCTTTAGTTTCCTTCGGCATATCCTCATTTGCCAGAAGGGGGCACATCTGCAGGGACAGAGCCAATACCTTTCTCCTCAGTCTCTTATTCTTCTTCCTACCCCACAAATGTATCCTCTCCCTACTACTCACCAAGCCCCATCAATGCTCCTCCTCCCATACTATCCATGCAGAATGTTCCCTGCATACTAGGAGCAGGCACACCTGCCTCCACCCCTCTTAATGTTCCTACCCCTATACCTCTCCTGGCTATGGCCCTGTCCCCATCCATGCTTCCTCCCGAGCAACATCTGCAGCAGATGTATTCCCCAGTTCCACCACCAGAAGGTGCCATTTTGCAACCTCAACCCCAGCAAACACAACCCTCCCTTCCCCTCCCTAATCCTGCCTCCCTCCCTCAGCAAGACCCATCTATTTCTGAATCTTTTACAGAGGTAAATGCTGTGGTTTCTTTCCTGCTTTGTGCAAGGATTGATTTATGTATTGGGAATGTGAATCAGAATAATTTCTATGAACACACAAGTGTTGAAGCTTAGTAATTACTTTGAGAGGGACAGCAGAATGGCAGTACATTAATCAGAATTGGTACCTTGTCATTGCAATAATGCAGGATAATTAATGTTATTCAGTGAGCCTTACAATTGAGGTCTAAAATGTTTTCAACAGGAGTACCCTCGTCATGAGGAATTGCAAATCCTGGCCCCATCTCACACCATTCTGTCGCAGATCCAGTCTCCTCCGCAGGACAGGCAGTCAGAGACAAAGTTCACCACGGTCCAAGCCCTACCTGAGATCATGCAGCCTCCTCTGCAGCCTGCTGGCATACAGACAGGATATGCTGTTCCTGAGAGTACTGGCATGCCCGGTACAACTCAGCAAATAGCAGACGCTGCTTCAATGCCCATTCCTTCTGCGCTAGAGCCCAGCCCATTTCAACCCAACACTGAGGTAACAGTAAGCATAAGCACCATACTTTATCTGACTGTAATATGTATTCTTCAAAGTGCCACATAGATCATTGAAACAATTATGTTTCCTTATAGGCACCTGTTTCTATTCCACTCCATAGTTTTGTATGTGAAAAGTAGGTATAAGTTGTTTTTCTCTAAAAAACGTATGAGACTTGCATGCCAGCCATCATGTAGCTCTTTAATTACATAATTTACAATGTTAATATATGGACTGCTTATAGTGGCAATGAATTAAAACGGCATCAGTCTTCTCAAACAGTCTCCCAGCATGTTTTTTTTTTTAAAACTTCAAGATAGTATTTGTCTCATTTGTCTAGCCTAAACCAAGATGCATCTGGTAAAGAAATAAGTGAAAGCTATGAAGGACCCACCGGTGGAGGAAAGGGTGACGGCAAACCCAGAAAACACCACCGCAAATCTGCTCGAACACGCTCACGCCAGGAAAAAATTAACAAGCCAAAGCTAAGCATGCTAAATGTAAGGATTGATCATTTCTTTTTAAAGTCTTTTTTTTTTGCAATTGCCTCCTAAAACGTCTTTATACATTCAGGTTAGTAATACAGGTGACAAGATGGTGGAATGCCAGTTGGAGACACACAATCATAAAATGGTGACTTTCAAATTTGACCTAGACGGAGATGCACCTGAAGAAATAGCCACTTATATGGTGAGATTAATGTTCTGCGTGGAAATTCAGAGTATTATGAAACCATATTGTGGTGCATAAAATATAAATGTTATCTTAATATGTATAGTCTGACATCATATTTCTGTACAACCTTGCAGATTTTGTTTCTCTTATTTGTATACCAGGTGGAAAATGGCTTTATTCTACCAATAGAAAAGGAGATTTTTATAGATCAACTCAAAGACATTGTCGACAAAGCAGAAGACATTCTAAGCGAGGAAATGGATGGAGAAAAGACATCAGATCTTGGGAAAAATCATCTGCAAGGACAAACTCCTGGAGATGAAGGGGGAGAGGTAATACAGAGAGACGTTAAAAATAATTCACTAATATCACTAAATTGAATTATACTTAGTCTTCTTCTATTACTGTCCAGGGAATAAACGGACAGCAACCTGGAGCTCCTCAGCCGGTTTATCAGCAAAATGGTAAACTTTCTCCCTCCAATAATTGTCGAATTTAAAATTCATGCTCGCCAAATCTGTGCTAAAGTTTGAATGAATCAATGTTCTTGTCCTTTGCTCAGTTCTGCACACGGGTAAGAGGTGGTTCATCATCTGCCCTGTGGAAGAGGCTCCTGCTGCCACTCAGGACGCATCCTCGGACGGAGGTCCATCTACACAATCTCCATCCACAGCAATAACAGACGGGACAGCCACTGCTCAGCCTGGTGAGAGTGCTTCATCCCATCCTCCTGAACCCAGCACAGGATCTGCTTCTGCATCCATGGGTAATGTCAGGCTATGGGATAACTTAGTGTAACGGATACAGACATAAGGATTAAAAAAGGATTGCGAACTACCTCATAAAGAGATTCAATGATCTTGATGCATCACAATATCATGATCAGACTGGGATTGAGCGGGAAAGACCCAGTACGTTCATGTGAAGAGAGTGAAACTGTGGAATCATTCTCTGTTATGTGGTTTGGTTCACGCCTCATAAAAGTGTCTCTCATCATGCCAGCTTTAGAGTTTGTGCTTATGAGACAAATTTAAAAAGTCTCTGCGATATTGTGATTTGTGATCCTATAAAATAGATGACATTTTCTGGTTTGTTTATTGTATTTTATTCCACAGATTCAGAAGCCTGTGGCACAGCGCCTCCATCAGGAGGAAGTGATACCTATGGGGTTTGGAGCCCCCTCTCTTTGACCACTACTGATCCTCTTTCTTTGGCTGCTCTTTCCCAAGCGCCCCCTGTCCCGCAAGCCGCTGCAATGCCACCTCAGTCTGCTTCCCAATCAGAGGACGGGACAAATTTAGGCTCCACCCAGGTCAAGGTGCAGCAATCCCAGCCATACATGGATCCTCAAAGTTCTCTTTTTGTGGATGAGACCCAGAGTGGCAGATTAGGCTCAGTTTCCCCCATGCACACTGCTCAGCAGATGGCTGAAATTGCATGTGCTGTCTCCATGGTGGAGGACGTGCCCTGTTGTCCCTTGGTCATGCCGCTGTCGCTAGAAGTGAGCAGTGGGGCTCAGAGGTCATCCTCTGTGATGCCACCACCATCACAAGACACCACGTCTGCACGCGAACAACTCCACTCCATTACATCTACTCGAGTGGAACGTGCCCAGCAGCCCGTGGTGTTGCAGCAGCCTGTGTCCACTGTGAGTGGAACTAAGCCACCTTCCCTGCCCCAAAGCCCCGCCCCTTCACAGCACCACTTTGTTCCTAGTGAATCAGATGGAGAGGGGCGTAGCAGAGGAGGGTTTGTTGACAGCACTATCAAGACATTGGACGAGAAACTGAGGAATTTACTGTATCAAGAGTATGCTCCCATGTACCCTTCGGGAAGTGCTGCTGAAACACCAGGATCTGGCACAGAGTACATCCAATCCCCACCAGGACCAGAGTGTGCGTTGGGAGGGTCAGGAACCAGCACACCTAGTCTTATGGGAGAGGGACGATTCAGAGCAGGAGAGCAGTTGGTAAGTTTAAGCTCCATCTGTCATTCTTATTGTTTTTTAATTGACATTTGAAATAAAATCTAGTTATTAGGTATGGGGCGTGGGTAAGTATTTACATTTTTGTATGATCTTAACCTATGGCAATCACCAGTTGCTATTCCCTAACTTTCATCTTTTGAATTCTTTTCATAAAAAAAATTTTTTGAATTTTGAATTTAGATTATATTGGATGAATCACCACCTAAAATTTTGCCTTTTTCCATTTTAGCCTCAGATTCCAGAGCGTGTGGACAGTTTAAGTGCTCTCAGTGACTCTGCGGTTGGAGGTTAGTTCTTTTTTATCTTCTTCAAGAAAAATTCATCATTTAAAACAATAAGAAACACTCGTTTAAAGCCATCTTTATCTACAGTTACCGTGTCAAGGAGACATGCGATGCCACACTCTACCTCTTGCTCTGGATCTAGAAGTCGATATAAGGTACATCAGCTGATTTCTGCAGGAAGAAACAGGTTTAAAGATTGCTAATTTCCAGTTTAATTATATAGGTGCCCACTTTGAGTTGGTGAAATTTTTTTTTTTTTTCAAATATTTTATTTTTATGATGAGGTAATGGTTGTAATATATGAAATAATTCATCATATCAGTATGTTGTCGTCTTATTTTGTTTGAATACTTTGGATTAGATGATGCCTAGTGCCACTGACATCCTGTCGGGTCAAGGTCGAAAGCAGCGTAGCCTGAGCAGCACGGCATCTCCAGCACACCCTGGTGGCTTTTTGGGAGAATGTGCCATGTACGAAGAGCCGACTGTTTCAGCCACCACTGTCGGCAGGTTCTCAGTGGTCAGCACAGAAGATGAGGTCACGCGTAGAAAGAACACCAGCAGATATTCTGCCCCGCCTGACTTTTATCTGGACGCCCCACCTCCCCTGACCAAACGAGGCTCTCTGCCAAGGGCACAGACCTCAGTCTCAGCGGATGTCACTGTTCACACCCGCTTCATGTCTTCTGACTCCGGGGCGGAGAGCAGCCCTGCCAAAATGGCACCTACAACCCCGTCCCGCCATGGGAGGTCTGAAAGAAGAGGAAGTGACCTCATGAAAAGGGCGGTGGCTTTTCTAAGGCGCTCCGGCCGCAGCAGTAGTGTGCAAAGCTCTGATTCGCCAAGCAGAAAGGGAGGGGTGTATGGATCCTATGTCAGCAGTGACAATGACTCCGAGATGGAGGATTCCGATATAAAGAGGGAGCTTCAAAGACTAAGAGAAAAGTGAGTTTATGCGTCTGTGTGTATTTTTGATTTTGATTCTTTATCAACAAAAAGTAATAAAAATACTCACTCGGCATTGCTTGCTTCATCTTTGTACAGACACATGAAGGAGATAACCGAATTGGAGGCCCACCACAGAGAAGAGGTTGAGCTTCTCTATGTCAGATTAGGGAAACCACCCCCTCCAGGTCTTTACATCCCGCCCACAGCACCCCCTGCTGGACGCAAGCGCAAGACCAGCAGGCACAAACTAAAAGCTGGCAAACTGCTCAGTCCTCTAGTACAACAGCTGAGAAATGTTGCCTCTAAAACTAGCGACTCCAGTAAACCTAATGATTTAACAAAATCAGGTTAGTTTGAGCGTTAAAAGTGAGTAAATCCACGTGCCCCCTTTGGCATGACCAAATCCAAATGTGTTTTAATGTACTGTTATTGGGGCAGTTGTGGCCTAATGATTAGAGTGTCGGACTTGAAACCTGAAGGTTGCGGGTTCGAGACTTAGTGCTGGCAGGAAATGTCGGGAGTGAATGAACAGCGCTCTCTTACTCACAACTGAGGCCCCCATAAGCAAGGCACCTAGTCGGCAATTATGACGTGTAATTTTCTCTTTCAGCTGAAGCTGCCCTGAGCTTGAATGGGTCTCCTGCAAGGGCTTCCAACCTGTCAGATGGCAGGGCGTACTCTGGGACCGGGACTCTGCCTTGTTCTGTGTCTGAGCCGGTTCAGACCCAACAACCCTGCTCTCTCAAAGGATCTCTGTCCTCCGACAACATCTACTCTGGTCTACAGGGAGAAGGACCTGGGCCACGCAGTCAGCCTGGCCAAGGTGGCTTTAACTTTGATTTCCCAGCATGCACTTTGAGAAAGAAGTCCTACCACTTGAAAAATAGTGTGCCTCGAATGATCAATTTCAGAAGAGTATCTAGTCAATATAAATTGATCACCCACCTGCATAGAGAGATCTGGTGATTTAGGCATTGAATTGATAATATTATGAAATTTTAGACATGCATATGTAAAATTTTCTACGAAAACTTTTTCTTTAAGTGATTTATCTATAATTCTCAAAGCAAAGTCAAGCAAATTCACCGGTGCTTTTACATGGATGCTTTGGCATTAACAAGTTGAATTACAACCAGATTCATGAATCCATTCAAATCCATTCATTTTTCTGTTTTACCCCAGATACTGGTTGTTTAAAGTAGTGGATCTTACTTTTTCTCTCACCTCTGTACTTCTGTCCGCAGGCTGGCCTCCTTCTCCCCAGGCGTCCGCACAGGTCACCTATAAATCCAGCAGTAAACCACGCGCTAGATTCCTCAGTGGGCCTGTTTCTCTGTCCATCTGTTTGTATCTCTCTCCTTTCCACCATTTTCCATGTCATATCTTGGGAGCCCCTGCTTTCTTTCTCCCACTCTACTCTTCTCTTCAATCCTTTATTTATCAGTATTCATGCCTCATCTTTGATCATCCTGTTTCCTTCCTGTTTTTACTTTCCTGATTCCTTTCTATCCACGCAATTTTCTGTTTTGCTTTTAGATACTTTCGCCAGTTGCACGGCTTAACACGTATTAATCTCACTGTAATCATCACTTTAATTTCACTTTTGCAAGCCTAAAACCAACACTGTGACTTTAAACCTTGTTCACGTCAATTCCTTTGTGTGTTCAGTGTTTAATACTTTGTATGATTTGTAATACCTCTAATGCAGGTTTTATTGCAGTTCTAATTTTTAAACGATAAATTGCATCTTCCACCTCTTTGTGTCTCTATGTGCAGTTATTTCCAACAGAAAACTAATTTTAACTTTTCTTTTTGTAGGGTCAACACTTAAACGCCTGTGTCTGGGTAAAGAACGTGGCAACAGTGTGTATTGTCTTTTCTTAATTTCAACACGTTTGACTTTTAAAAAACAATTTGTGTTAGCTAAAACCTTGTTACTGTGATGCTAAAAACTGAATTTCACTCTATGGACATATTTCAACCACCATATTAGCATAGGCCTAAAGCATTTTTAAAGGGATAGTTCACCCAAAAATGAAAATTCATCCTCATGTCGTTCTACACCCGTAAGACCTTCGTTCATCAACACAAATTAAGACATTTTTGATGAAATCCGATGATTCCTCAATTGCCAGCAAGACAATTAATGCTTTCAGATGTCCAGAAAGATACTAAAACATATTTAAAACAGTTCATGTGAGTACAGTGCTTCAACCTGAATATTATAAAAGAATACATTTTGTGTGCCAAAAAAACAAAATAATGACTTTTAACAATATTGACAATTTCAGAACACTGCTTCAAAGCTTTACGGATCTTGTTTTGGTGATTTCAGTAAACGAGGCTTCGTTACGTCATAAGTGATTCGAAATCTCAATAGTTGATGTGATTTTGGCAGTTTAATACACGAACCGAACCACTGATTTGAAACTAAAGATTCGTAAAGCTTCGAAAGCAGTGTTTTGAAATCGCTCATCACTAGATATTGTTGAAAAGTCATTTTTTTGGTGCACAAAAAGCATAAAAATATGAATGCAAATGCTTTTGACTATCCAAGTTCAATTTCTCAGAGCTGCAATTCAGAAAGTGTCAGCTCTCAGTTCATAACACTCCTCAAATAGCTCTCTATTCCCCCCTTGAGTTCTTGTCACTGCAGTCTTCAGCTCTGTATAATTGGACCCAAATTTGCATTTGCATCTGCGTAATTGTCTTGTTTTTGACACGGTTGATTAATTATACATAATTTTAGAGGTGTATTAATAATCTAATTACAGTTTAATAAATTATTTAATATAATCAAAGACGGTGTGGATTGTGTTTCAGCTCATTTTGTGCTATTCATTCGTCTCAAACCAACTTGTTTCATAGGATCTGGAGCAGCGTCAGCTGCCTCTAATCAGTCCCCAATGCCTCCTGGATCAACTCCTCCTCCTCACCAGCCAATTGGTCTCGCTCAAGCACAGACTAACAACAGCAACAACAAGACAGATGCATTCACACAGCAGCTTCAGAGATTCGTAGAGAACTGGGCAGAACAAGAAGAGAGGGCTCCATCACGCTCACAATCCCTCAGTCTAAGACCACAGCAACTGACCCGATCCAGGATCTGGAGCGCTATAGAGGTGACATTACTAAAAACACTCCCATGCCAAATATTAAATGGTATGTTCATGTGAAAAGGAACATTCGGACATCATTTACTCACCCTCGTGATGCCAATTTCTATTATATATGATGCTAATTCTCTTAAATTGATTCATACAGGTACTCATGACATGTTGTACCGAAGTTTCATTGTTCCTTTAATTCGTGACGAAGATTTTATGCTTTGTTTATGCTCAGGTTAAAGATGTTCTGTGATGTCTTTTCTATAGGCTCCGGTGTCAACAGAAAGATTGAATGCTTCCCAACTGCCTCTTTCATGGCCGCAGATTGATTTCCATGCCTCTGTGATGGCAACTGACACTTCACAAGTACTTCAGCACAGTTTTTTGGTGCCCGATAACGCTTACGGAAAGATGCTGAACGCCCAAAACTTAGACTTGGACCACTGGCCGGCAATGACTGCCAATCTTAACCAAGAAGTCTTTGCTTTTCCTGCTTTGCACTCCCCCTCTTGGACCGCACCTTCTTCTCCCAGCGAGGTTCCTAGTTCTAGAAATGGGACCATGTAGCTTTACATCACTATACTTCTTACTCTGTCGCCAAAAATACTTTAGAGAGCTGGTTAAGCCTTTCAATGTGCAATTCTATCTGTTGCAGTTACTAGCATGTATTCGTTTACAATGCACATGTAGTAATCCCATATGAACGTGTAAATATTCAGACCAACAATGTAGGAATATGTGATGAATAATTTATGTACATTGAGTATTATTGTACATATTCATATAGCCTGTGTAGCAAAACTGAATTTTAGCATAGGCATATGTACAGAGCGTATATTTTTCTCATCAAAAATCTATTTAGCTTGCCTGTGTTTGTGCGGAATCGGCTTCCTTAAAACCTGTACACATATGTAAATGCTATAAGGTCATATGCTCTTAAATTTGTGTAGATGTGTATAGACACTGTTTATACTTATGTAAATATAAGCTCTGTCTGCATATGTGCATAAACTTGAACTAGTGAATGAAGTTGAGGTTTAGGTTCATCAGTGGCTCGGGTTGAATGGTATCGCATCACAGGTGGCCGCAAACCCCGGAGCGATGATCACGATCTTGACATCACTGTGAATTCTTCTCCACGTCCTCCAGCGATCACCAATTTCACAACGCACAGGTCAAATACACATTATCGTATGCTAGAAAAGTACTGACCTCGAACTGCACTGAGAAACTGTACATTTCAGGTGAACAAGCCTGCAAGAGTGCCTTGAACAGCAACTGCAGACTGTGCTGCGCATCAGCCAACGTACCAAGGGTAAAGGTGACTGCTATTCATTTTCTGTTGCCGAGCATACTAATGTTTTCCCCACCTGCAGTTTATGATGTCCTTTTTTGGACGCTTATAAAATGCATTTCATCACTAAATGGTATAATTCTGTTAAAAGTGTCATTTTGTTTTGAAGGTGTATTCATAATTAGGAGGATATTGTTCTTTTGTCTTTTTATACATCATCTGATCCAGTAAAAAAAAAAAGACTGATCTAGAGCAAAACATTTTTTTTTAAACTTATGCGGTGAAGAAATTCTTTTGAATCGAAGAATCTAATTTTACAATGAATGAAATGAGGTTAATGATCATGTTTGTGGTCACAGAACAGTCTCGTAGCACAATGCGTCTTTTATTTTATTATTAATAATGCTAATACTGGATTTGAGGGTTTCAGAAGACACCGACTGATGACCATGTCTATCCTAAATTATTAACTATTAACAATTCAATTAGAGTTTTGAAATAGTTTTCATAAGTTCTGGCAAGTTGTATGTGTCATATAACAAAATCTATACTTACAAATGTGTTATAGATAGTCACATGATGAACTACTGAAACGAAATCTGCTTATGCTGTAGGTTTTCAAATAGTATTATATATTTGGACATACATCTGGTCTCGGTGGTGTAGGGAGGTCATTATTTTTGTCACGGTAATGACCTTTGATGTTTCTATCAGTCTTTATAGTGTACAGAAACTTTAAATCTTGTTTCAGTTTATTATTTATTATTTTTGTATTTTAGCTATATGCACCAGTTAATTAAAGATGAACCACATATACTGAAATAAAATGTGATGGGGTATTGATATTTGGTTCATTAAACATGACGATTTAATTTATTTACTTTAACTGCATTAAGTAAACAAGACTACACAATGACAGTGCTTCCAAATTGAGATTACTAAGCGTGTTTATTTTCTGTAAGCCTATATAGACCAAAATATGAATTGGGCCGTCTCAAATCTGTTCATTAATCAGTTAAAATTGTTGAAAATTTTCAGAAATGTCAGCCTTGTACAAACAAACAAATAAATAATAGGAAAGGTGATATCGATGTAACTATTCATATTGTGACAAAAAGTACTGCATAACTTTACTGTATAACTTTGCCATAACATTATTTTTGGAAGATTCAGCAGATTCATAACATCAGCATGTGCAGAAACTGGTTTGTTAATCTATAAATGTTTTTTTTAATTTTATTTTTTTAAATAATGACTTTTGAAACTATACTGCAACAACTGCACGTATTACCTTTACTTAGCCTACCTCATGGGTCTTCAACCGGGGGTCCTCGACCCCTAGGGGGTCCGCGGCGGTATTGCAGGGGGTCCGTCAATTAATGTTTGATCACAAATAATTAAAAAAAAAAAAAAACATCACAAAGTCAGATTTAAATAAAATATATTTTATTTTACAAATAGTCCGAATCGCAAGATATAAAGTCCGAATCGCGAGATATAAAGTCCGAATCGCGAGCTATAAAGTCCGAATCGCGAGCTATAAAGTCCGAATCGCGAGATATAATGTCAGAATCGCGAGATATAAAGTCAGAATCGCGAATCGCGAGACATAAAGTCCGAATCGCGAGATATAAAGTCTGAGTCGCGAGCTATAAAGTCCGAATTGCGAGCTATAAAGTCCGAATCGCGAGCTATGAAGTCCAAATCGCGAGCTATAAAGTCCGAATCGCGAGCTATAAAGTCCGAGTCGCGAGATATAAAGTCCGAATTGCGAGCTATAAAGTCCGAATCGCGAGCTATAAAGTCCGAATCGCGAGCTATAATGTCCGAATCGCGAGCTATAAAGTCCGAGTCGCGAGCTATAAAGTCCGAATCGCGAGCTATAAAGTCCGAATCGCGAGCTATAAAGTCAGAATCGCGAGATATAAAGTCCGAATCGTGAGATATAAAGTCCGAATCGCGAGCTATAAAGTCCGAATCGCGAGCTATAAAGTCCGAATCGCGAGCTATAAAGTCCGAGTCGCGAGATATAAAGTCCGAATCGCGAGCTATAAATTCCGAATCGCGAGCTATAATGTCCGAATCGCGAGCTATAAAGTCCGAATCGCGAGCTCTAAAGTCCGAATCGCGAGCTATAAAGTCCGAATCGCGAGATATAAAGTCCGAATCGCGAGCTATAAAGTCCGAATCGCGAGCTATAAAGTCCGAATCGCGAGCTATAAAGTCCGAGTCGCGAGATATAAAGTCCGAATCGCGAGCTATAAAGTCCGAATCGCGAGCTATAATGTCCGAATCGCGAGCTATAAAGTCCGAATCGCGAGCTATAAAGTCCGAATCGCGAGCTATAAAGTCCGAATCGCGAGCTATAAAGTCCGAATTGCGAGCTCTAAAGTCCGAATCGCGAGCTCTAAAGTCCGAATCGCGAGATATAAAGTCAGAATCGCGAATCGCAAGATATAAAGTCAGAATCGCGAATCGCGAGATATAAAGTCCGAATCGCGAGATATAAAGTCCGATTCCCGAGATATAAAGTCCGAATCGCGAGCTATAAAGTCCGAATCGCGAGCTGTTTGACATATTTTGTGTGGGGGGTCCCTGCTCCGTGTCTCGCTCATCTAAGGGGTCCTTGCCCTGAAAAACGTTGAAGACCCCTGGCCTACCTTAACCCTTATGTGCTGTTCGGGATGTTTTCATCCACTATGGGGAATTTTTGAGTCTTAATTTGGCCATAACTTTCTCCATGTTTCAGCAAATTGAATGATTTTTTTGACAAATCTTATTTTGACACATATTTTGGGAAAATGCTTTGAAAATGTTCAAAAACTCAACAGTACTCTGTGGGCAAATTCACTACCCTTTCGTTATTTTAACTGCTTTAAAAATGTATCAGATAAATATTTTTTTCAAATTTTTTTGCTTAAATCTATTAATCAACCTCAGTCCTGATCAAAACTACTAAATTTAAAAAAAAAACTCTTTAATTGCCAAATTCATAAAAGATGTCAAAACAGTGTCAAAGATTAGAAACAACATTGGCTTTGATGCGTTGTTAGTTTTTGTGCAGCATCAGATTTTAACGTTTTAAAGAGTTAAAATCCTGCATTTTTAAAAAAAATTAAGTAGTTTTGATCAGGACTGAGGTTGATTAATAGATTTAAGCAAAAATATTTGAAAAAAATATTTATCCGATACATTTTTAAAGCAGTTAAAACAGCCACGAACATAACGAAAGGGTAGTGAATTTGAACAATGCACAAGGGTTAATGTTCATTGCTTACCTTAATATTTTTCATACATAATTTTTTTTTTGTATGTCACATGCTCAAATATTCAATAGCAACATTTCATTATGGATTATTAACTATTATCGATTTTAACATTTTTCGATTCTTGCAACTTACCTCACGTCAATCTTTCAGAGCTGAATTCCTGTGAGAAGCGTCCACTGAATCGCTGGAATTCAGTTGTTGTCAATTGTGGTAATCTATAGATATACATGACACGTGATTGTAATATCTGTAACATTACCACATCAAAACATTGCGTGTTTAACATTAAATGGATTTTCACAGGGAGATCATAGCTGAGGAAAAGAAGCTCAATAACGTTTGTACACAAACTTTTGAACTCACCATATCCATTTTTGATGAAGAATATTTCGACCAAATCTGGTCGATGAGGTAAGTGTCAACCAGTGATTCACTACAAAAAGTATAGCGTAATTGAGTTAAATAAATAAGACATTTTAGTCAGACCATAATTTCCACAGACACTATAAAATACATAGACATATCATAATCAATTATATCAATATATTATTGTGATATTATATTACTGTACTTATACTAGTATATGATTATACTATTCATTACTATTTTATTTGCTGTATACTGTTTATTGACAATATTATACACTTTATTATTGACTATTATATACTGCATAAACTATTTCTTATATATATTATATACAACAAACTCTACTATTACTTCTCACTTAATCTTTTTTTTTTTGCATATAACTGTAGTTGTACCATATCATTCCATAAAAGATCAGTTATCTTTGTTATTGTATGTTTTTGAGTATCTATCTGTATCATTCTAGTGTTATAAAAATACAGAAAGCAGCGTGTGGGATTTGTATTTGACGATTTGCTTCATTTTCACAATGGTGGTCGATTCTAAACACAAGAAAAGCGAAAATGGGTTAAAAGACAGAAAATGCCTTTTCCACAATATAAGAAATATTTTTTCATTTAATGTGAAAATTTAAATTATCTCATTGTGGGCATCTACACAATTCTTATCCAAGAATAAAGCAGCCAAATACAGGACAAGTCTGAGCTTTACAAGTCTACTATCGAGGTTTTAAGTAGCTAGAGATGGAAGTTTTTGTTAACCACTGAAATCGGTTGATGACTGTAAACGTTATTTTAGTTTTTATCCAGAAAAACCGCAGCTCGCCAGTGCAGTGCAGTCTTGCCCTCAGCAATATGGCGGACGCATTGACGTACTGCAGCAACGTTTCAAAGCGGCCAATAGGGCGTCTACGAATTATATTCTGTCTATGATAATTTCCCACTCTTTCTTCGTGCGACTGTCACCCAGAAAATACATAATAAAAGTCTCCCTTTTGTGTTGTACCAGTTTTTTTAAACTTACCTTCAAAATGATCTCACTTTGTTCGTTATTGGACATTCATGTCCATTCATAAAAGCGTCTCTCTCAAAGTTGGCTTCTTATGTTTGTGTAATCTATGGGTTTCTACCATATAAGGGCATTTTTAAAAGGGGTAGTGTCTGTGCCCAGCCTTTGATTACAGTCGTCTGTTTGGTGTACTTTCTCCATTTCTTCTCAGATCACCATGGACAAAGCTGCACTGAGTCTAACTTTGTTTGGCCTCCTGTTCACTTGTGTCAACTTGGCTGCTAACAAGGTAAATCAATGGGTCAAAACCAAAAGTGCAATTGGGTGAAAACATTATTTCTCAATTTTCTTGACTTACAAGCTCTTTAAATAGTTAGTTAAGAGAGGTAAGCAAAAGATGGAACAGATCAAAATGAATACACATTTGGACATAACAAATCTGTGTAAAAAGTAATTTGTCCATAATTTAACTCCACATTCAGTATCTCAGTATTGAAATGAAATTGATCCGCTTTCGCAAGGGGCTCAAAACACCGTGTAAAAAAGCGATCATGTTTGAGGAGAAAGTCCACATTATGTTTGTGGTTGTTTTGTTTTCTAAGGAAGGTTAAAGTCAATATGCTCTGAGTGTACATTTTTTATTGGCTGGCACCGTTAACAAAAATATCAAACTGTCCTATAATCCTGGCACATACTGATACTTGTTCGCTTTAATTCAGAAACAAGATATAGACATTTACAGCTTCCACATAAACTCTACGATCACCAGCCGCTACGCTACTACAGTCATCACAAGCCGTGTGGCAAACCTGTTAAATCAATCTCAAGAGCTTCATTTTGAGGTCAAGATACCCAAGAATGCCTTCATCAGCCAGTTTAGAATGTAAGTAAACACCAAAAATCTAAAGCATTCAAATGTTCAAGCAATAGTAAAACTTACATATTATTCAAATATGAACAACCAGACTTATCTAATGGAAACAACTATTAACAATTTAGTGCATTTGTTTTTACCGTGTAATTACCCCACTTATTGATTTTCATTGCTGATTACTCTACTTCAGGGGTCTTCAACGTTTTTCAGGGCAAGGACCCCTTAGATGAGCGAGACACGGAGCAGGGACCCCCCACACAAAATATGTCAAACAGCTCGCGATTCGGACTTTATATCTCGCGATTCGGACTTTATAGCTCGCGATTCGGACTTTATATCTCGCGATTCTGACTTTATATCTCGCGATTCGGACTTTATATCTCGCGATTCGGACTTTATAGCTCGCGATTCGGACTTTATATCTCGCGATTCGGACTTTATAGCTCGCGATTCGGACTTTATAGCTCGCGATTCGGACTTTATAGTTCGCGATTCGGACATTATATCTCGCGATTCGGACTTTATAGCTCGCGATTCGGACTTTATATCTCGGGAATCGAACTTTATATCTCGCGATTCGGACTTTATAGCTCGCGATTCGGACTTTATAGCTCGCGATTCGGACTTTATAGCTCGCGATTCGGACTTTATAGCTCGCGATTCGGACTTTATAGCTCGCGATTCGGACTTTATAGCTCGCGATTCGGACATTATAGCTCGCGATTCGGACTTTATATCTCGGGAATCGGACTTTATATCTCGCGATTCGGACTTTATATCTCGGGAATCGGACTTTATATCTCGCGATTCGGACTTTATATCTCGCGATTCGGACTTTATATCTCGCGATTCGGACTGTATAGCTCGCGATTCGGACTTTATAGCTCGCGATTCGGACTTTATAGCTCGCGATTCGGACTTTATATCTCGGGAATCGGACTTTATATCTCGCGATTCGGACTTTATATCTCGCGATTTGCGATTCTGACTTTATATCTTGCGATTCGCGATTCGGACTTTATAGCTCGCGATTCGGACTTTATAGCTCGCGATTCGGACTTTATATCTCGCGACTCGGACTTTATAGCTCGCGATTCGGACTTTATAGCTCGCGATTTGGACTTTATAGCTCGCGATTCGGACTTTATAGCTCGCAATTCGGACTTTATAGCTCGCGACTCGGACTTTATATCTCGCGATTCGGACTTTATGTCTCGCGATTCGCGATTCTGACTTTATATCTGCGATTCTGACTTTATATCTCGCGATTCGGACTTTATAGCTCGCGATTCGGACTTTATATCTCGCGATTCGGACTTTATATCTTGCGATTCGGACTATTTGTAAAATAAAATATATTTTATTTAAATCTGACTTTGTGATGTTTTTTTTTTTTTAATTATTTGTGATCAAACATTAATTGACGGACCCCCTGCAATACCGCCGCGGATCCCCTAGGGGTCGCGGACCCCCGGTTGAAGACCCATGCTCTACTTTTTTGCATTAGGACCATAGAGGGGAAGACATATGATGGAGTTGTGAAGGAAAAAGAGGAAGCTCAGCGGGAATACAGTGAAGCAGTATCTCGAGGAGAAAGTGCTGGACTGGTCAGGTACCTGGTGTTTTTAAAAGAAGTTGATTCCTGTAGCTTTAGCAATGCTAAAGTCAAGATTCCCAGTGAATGCATGGACAGATTATTAAAAAAAATGATGCAATGTAAGTCACTTTTGATGAAAGTGTCTGCCAAATGTGTAATGTATATAAAGTATAAATGTAAGATATCATTAATTTTCTTAGCATTAAATAAGGATAAAATGTGTTTATAACATGATTTTTAAATATTCTATTTCAGTGCTGTTGGAAGGACTTTAGAGGACTTTAAAACTTCAGTGACGGTGGCTGCTTTTAGTAAAGTGACCTTTGAGTTGACCTACGAAGAACTGCTAAAGCGCCGCCTTGGCAAATATGAGTTACTCATCAATGCCCAACCGATGCAGCCGGTGGCAGATTTCAAGGTACAAGAAGAAACAAATCAAGATCATTATAGATGATGGGATTGTGAAATGTAAAATGTGTACATTTTATTTTGGTTAGATTGACGTACACATCCATGAGAATCCAGGAATTTCTTTCTTGGAGGTCAAAGGTGGTCTGAGCACCAAGGATCTGGCCAATGCTGTCACAATCATCAGAGCAGACAAAGATGTAAGAAAGTGAATGATCCTTCTTTCTTGAAAATCTTAATATGATGAAGTATATTGTGAAAACCTCTGTCGTTTTGCAACCTTAGGCATGGGTGAAGTTCTACCCCACTCGTGACCAGCAAAAAAAGTGTGATGATTGTAGTAAAAATGGTCTGAATGGCAACCTGATCATTATGTATGATGTCGAGAGACTCAAACAAAGTGGAGATCTGAAGGTACGTTGTGAACGTAACTGGTAGGGAGACACTTTACAGCAACAAAGTGATTTGAAACATTCCTTTTCAGTAAGAACTCTCACACACTCACTCCCACTTTTCACCTGTCATATTTTTCAGGCATCAGCTGGCTACTTTGTCCATTACTTTGCACCTACAGATATTCAACGCATTCCCAAAAATGTGGTGTTTATCATTGACAAGAGTGGCTCCATGGCGGGCAGAAAAATAGAGCAGGTGAATTTCTTTTTCAGTCATTTCTCCTTTTTTGTTCAATCGTTGCATCCTAGGAATTATACATAAGATTTTTTCCCCCATATATTTATGGTTTCATAAATAGCAGCTAATGGAAGCATTGTGTTTTAGACTCGTTCGGCAATTCTGAGGATTTTGAGTGACCTTGCAGAGGATGACCTCTTCGGATTGATTACATTCAGTGGTCACATTGAAACTTGGAAACCTGAACTTCTCAAAGCTAACGAAGGAAATGTGAAAGAAGCAAAGACCTTTGTGAAGAGGATTACGAATGGAGGATGTAAAGTATTCACCATCAGCCAATTCTACAAATGCATTTTAGATGAATAAATGTGATTATGAGGGAAAATGATGTCCCAACTGACACCATTCAGAAAACATTTGATCTCCATGGCTTTATTAGTCGCATGGCCAAAACTTTGACTTTAAAGTGACTAAAACTGATCTAAAGACTTATGACCACCCTAGTTTGACTGAATGACATTTATTTGTAACATTTCTTTCATTCAGCCACAGACATAAATGCTGCAGTACTAAAAGCTGTGGACATGATCAACAAATACCCACAAGAGGGATCTGCATCCATCCTGATCCTGTTGACTGATGGAGATCCCACTACAGGCACAAAACCACTCATTTATACATGCATGCACACTTGAATATTGATGTCCCTAGATACTCTACATAGAGTATATACTGTATTTCTTATGAAGTCATCAGAAAAGAAATTATGTAGCCATACTATCATCCAGTACACTAAAATAACCAGGAGTACGCATTTAGCAGTAAGATGTCCACTTTTCTTCATCGCCAAAAACCCTTGTCCTTTTTTGTGTGTGAAAAGGTGAGACCAACCCAGTGGAGATTCAGAAAAATGTGAAAAAGGCCATTGATGGAAAATTTCCTTTATACAGTTTGGGTTTTGGGTTTGATGTCAGCTTTGAGTTCCTGGAGAAGATGTCATTGGAAAATAAAGGTGTTGCTCAGGATCTATGAGGATTCTGATGCTGATCAACAACTGCAGGTTAGATTTAAAAAAATAACTTTCTGGATTTAGTGATTTGGGTTTGAATCCAGCTTGGGTCATTTCCCAAGGTGTCATTTGCTGTTTACATACACTTGACTTGAATTGTTTCTCTGTACTGTATCATTGTATGTACTCAATTTTTTTTCTGGTAGGGCTTCTACGAGGAAGTGGCCACTCCACTCTTGACCGATGTCCTCCTTAACTACCAAGGAGTGGCCAATTTAACCCAAAACACTTTCAGCCAGTACTACAATGGTTCTGAGATTGTGGTGGCTGGTCAGATCACGGATAACAGTTTGGAAAGTTTCACCACTGAAGTCATTGCGTTATCGGTATTACCCCTTACAAACTAACATTTAAAGGGAATAGTTTGTACAAAAACTCAGAAATTATTTACTCATGCTCATGTCTTTCCAACATCTAAGCTATTAGGTGATAATCATGTTCTGAATATTCTTGAAAAATTCCCTTTTTGTGTTCAATGGATAAAACATCATAATACTGGTTTGGAATGACTTAAGGGTGAATAAATAATGACAGGAATTGTCATTTTTTGTGCATTACATTATTCATTTTAAACCTCTAGAAGTGGACCAGCAAAATTTGAGCTTCTGACCTTTATTTTCCCATGTTCCAGAAAAGCAAAAAGGTGGCATATAATAACAGTGTACCTACAGACGACCTAAACAGTGACAGACCTGAAAATGAGAACTTAATTGAAAGATTATGGGCCTTCCTTACAGTAAAGCAGCTGCTGGAGAAAGAGTAAATATACATCTCCCTGATTCTACTGTATCTCTGTATGAATGAATCACAGCATTACTGATTTTTCTTTTGTGGGCTTTCCTGTACATCAGAGTGCTTCTAACAGGCCTGGAAAAAGACAATGTAAAGAAAGAAGCCCTTGATCTTTCTCTGAAGTACAAATTCGTCACGCCGCTTACATCAATGGTGGTCACCAAGCCCCAGGATGAGGAAATGCAGGTTGCCCACAAACCCAAAGAGGGAAAGCAGGGACAAACAAATAGAAGCGGTATGAAATCTAAGATAAAATAGAGAAAAAGAGCTGTTGGATGTGTGTTTTGCTTTATGGGAATAATCTTCACTCCATGATATTTTGCTCATAAGTATTGTTTCTGTGCTGTGTAGCACCGAAACGGAAGTCCAGGCCTAGATACGGTTCTTCAAGTCTCTCAGGTTAATTTCCATTTCCTAACCTGTTCCCCACATGAAAACACTAAAAAACGTACAGACCCTAAACATTTAAATGATTTTTTACATGTATTGTAAAGGACACAGCAATGCTTTCATTATTTGGAAAGAAGTGTTTGATGTGTCTTTTCCTCACTGCAGTTAATGTTCAAGATGCCGGAAGTGGAAGGCAAACAGGTACCGTATCACTTCCCTTTCTATTACTGTTACTCATGTCACATTGAAAATCCCCTCAAACTTATTTCTGATTCTCTTATCTTTCATTATAGGCAGCAGATCACCATTGAGAAGAAAAGAAAAATTCCTAAAACATATGTGGCCTCGTAAGTATAAGAAAGCTGTGTGTGTGTTCTAATATGTAAATGAGCATTAAATAAATGATTAGCTGTTATATCTGTTTGTGATTCCAGAGTTTTTCATGAGCTCAGGATCGACTCCCTTCAACGATTATGGTACAACTAATCGATTTACCTGCCACATTGATATTTTGCAATATATTTTATTATAATACCAAGGGATTTTTCATGATCTTATCAAATATTCACTTGCATTTAGTCATGGCAAGATTACCAGCTACAACTCTGTCTGACAAGCCTGTGTCAACCTCTCGTCCATGTACGTGGGTCTTATTTATGTATTGTTTTTATCTTGCATAGTGCATCTGCTTTTCATCTGACATCATATTTCACTATTTTCATTTTTTCTCTCTCTTTTGGTACTTCAGCAAAGAGCATTAGGATTTTGAAATCTTCTGGTAATGCCAAGCCACTTTGTTATGATGTTCCCCTTGCCAGGAAAGTCAGACTCCTACAAAATGACCAATCAGGTCAGATATCCAGCATGATCTAGTATATTTTAGTTAAATGATATTCCATTGCTTTTATTTTTCCATCTCTATTTAAGCACAATCTCACTGTGATGTTTGTCTATTCTCTGCAGAGTTTTCTATGAATGGGCAGCTTCAGCCATTTGGAGGGAAAGGCTTCAGTCAGATTGCAATTCGTTACAAAACGCATCACCGTCTGCTGCTCAACACTAGTGAGATTTCCTACTTTGATGGACAGGAACCTGTGAAGTTCTCATGGGATCAAGGCCTCACCTACCATGAGAGAGAAAAGTAATATACTTAAATTGTGTTGAAAAAAAAAAAAAAAAAAAAAAAAAAAAATATATATATATATATATATATATATATTTATATTATATACATATATTTTGAGAATTTACATAATGCTATTTCAAAATATTGATTTATAGCTCCGTTAAAGGTGCACTATGTAGTTTTTTTGTCCGCTAGGGGTTGCTAAACTCGTCAAAACAATAACAAAGGGATGGCTGGAACTCATGGAACTCATCATGCTGATGGATCTAATAATATTTATGGGGAAATAATTTAATGTCAAATAAAATGTTCAAGCATAGCTATAAACATTCGCCACACTATCTAAATAGCCTACTGACGATTCTGAAATTTCAGTCGAATACAAGTTATTTTCGCTGTGTATAAAACATACAATATGTTTCAAATAATCATTCATGTATAAACATGCCCTACCTTAACAACAAGCTGATGTAGCTGTTATGGAAAAAAAAATCGGAGTCACAGCAACAATCGTTCTCGCCTCTGCCGGGTTTAAAGGGTTAGTTCACCCAAAAATGAAAATTCTGTCATTGTTTACTCACCCTCATGTCATTTTACACGCGTTAGACACCTTCGTTCATCTTCGAAACAAAAATTAAGATATTTTTGATGAAATCCGATGGCTCGTGGGGCCTTTAACATATTTAAAACAGTTCATGTGAGCACAGTGGTTCAACCTCAATATTATAAAGTGACGAGAAACCTTTTTGCGCACCAAAAAACCCCAAAATAACGACTTTTCAACAATATCTAGTGATGGACGATTTCATAACACTGCTTCGAAGCTTTACAAATCTTTTGTTTCGCATCAATGGTTCGGAGCTCCAAAGTCACGGGATTTCAGAAAACGCGGATTTGTTCGGTCATAAATGTTTAACAATTTCAATAGTTCATGTGACTTTTGAGGTTTGATGAAAGATTCGAAAAGCTTTTTATTGTTCATCAGTTGGAAAAAATCTTTCTGAAAGTGGCTGCAATTACATCGTTCTTCTGTGTCGGTATCTTTACTGGTGGACTTCTCTCTATTCTTATAGAATTAGAATGATTATTAAAATTTTATCATTATCGTTAACGTTAGCGTTTATTACTCCGTGTCAACAGCGTGTCTCTGATTCTACGGAGTAATGAGATGGACATTACAATGGGAAACATACGCGTTGTCATTCTTCTTCATGAGAAAGATGACGTTTTTCTTTGGCCTGCAGTTTGGCAACAGCCAAAAGATGTCGGTTTGACAGGAATTTTAGGTAAGAGAGTCACTAATCAATCACTGAATCAACACTAAATCTCTACTTATATCTCTACCAAAGATGGTCTGTCAGTGATGATATGGTGGTTATTGAATCAACATTAGTAACAAATTACAATGTCTGTGGATAATATTTTAAGGAGAGGCTGATATTTCATATGAGGAGATTCCAGGATCACAAACACCAACTTTAAAGTTGAAAGGCAAGGAAGTGAAGACATCTTGGTAATCAATTAACATACATACAGCTGAACTTCCATAAAAACTGTATTTTGGCATGTGGTTTTTTAAATATATTTTTAATTAAGTGTATCTTGTTAATTTCAGGGTGATGGTGAGGGACTACAGACTTCCCTCTGCTCCTGAGGTTGGATGTTGGCTTGTACCATTCCGGATCGTTGCGCAGCGGGAGCTCGCTGACTTCACTGTCACTCAGTTGTAGAGTTCAGCAAAATTTACTCAAAAAATTTCCATGCTAACCGCATATATCATATAACCTATTCTTTAAATAGAAATGGTTGAACAAACAGTTATATACTTGCCATCTTAGCCATCATTTCCCTCTGCTTTAGGGTGCAGGAATTACTCACCACTTCATTCATTTTCTGTTTGTTGCGCAATGTCTTTGAATGTTGTTTTTCATTGCCTACACAAATGCAATTGGACTTTAGCTGGTAAACCATGTGATGTAAAGGCACACCAAATTGCACACCAAAAATTGTATGTATGCATAGCAACTCTCTGATTTTTTGAAGGTCATGTCTGATAATAAAAACACAGCAACAACTTCTACAAAATTTGGAGTATTTACAAATTATATTAGATCATATATTTTCTAAAAAGTATGCATCACTATCGACTTTTGATGAGTTCAAGAGACTCTGATTACAAATAAAGTGGGGTGGTTTGAATCCGGTCAACAATAGCCAATCGCATGATGTGGTCTGGACTTTAAAGGCAGTGTGCGAATCGAGGTCTGTTTTATGAGCAGGTCATGATGGATCGAGCAGCTCTCAGACTGATTCTCTTGGGCGTCCTTCTCATCTCATCCAGTTCACAACCTGTTAGGAAGGTGAGGGATAAAGCTCAGTTTAAGATGAAGATGTGTCAAAATTCTAAAAACAGATGAATTATTTGTATTTGAGATGAAGGTGCTGACAAACTAGATCTATTTCATACATTCATAATCATTTAATTCATTAAACATGACGGTAAAGACATTGTAATGTTGCAAAAAAGATGTTTATTTCAAATAAAAGCTTTTGTTTTAAACTTAATCAGCAAAGAATCCTAAAAAAAAAATAGGTAACACTTTAGAATAATGTTCATTAGTTAAACATTAGTTAATGTATTAACTAACATGAACTAACCATGGGCAATACATTTGTTACTGTATTTACTAATCTTTGTTAACGTTATTTAATGAAAATACAGTTATTCATTGTTTGTTCATGTTAGTTCACAGTGCATTAGTTAATGTTATCAAGATTTTAATAATGTATTAGTAAATGTTGAAATTAACATCAACAAAGATTAATAAATGCTGTATAAGTGCAGTTCATTATTATTTCATGTTAACTAATGTTGTTAATTAATGTTAACTAATGAACATTATTCTAAAGTGTTACCGAATGATTTCTGAAGGATCATGTGACACAAGACAGGAGTAATGATGCTGAAAATTCAGCTTTGCATCACAGGAATTATAAAATGTAATATGATAGAAAAAATATTTCACAAGATTACTAATTTTAGTGTATTTTTGATCACATAAATGCAGTCTTTGTGAGCAGCTTACGGACGTTTGAACAGCAGTGTATATTTTAAAATACAGTAAAGAGTACTATCTATTGCTTAATAGTTTACACTGAGATGTAGTCATCACAGTGTATTTGTTTTTTTAGTCCAAAGGCCTTTTCTTCATGCCATTTTCGTGCAGTAAATATTTGGACATCCCACACAAAAAGGAGTAAATATATAAGTGTGTATGTGAACATATAATTTTAAAATGACTGCAATGCTTGATGTCTCAACAGAAACAAGATGTGGACATATACAGCTTCTACATTAACTCCACGGTCACCAGTCGCTACGCCACAACGGTCATCACAAGCCGTGTGGCGAACAGACTGAATGAATCTCAAGAGATCCAGTTTGAGGTCAAGATACCCAAGAATGCCTTCATCAGCAAATTCAGAATGTATGGAACATGAGTACTGTTATATAAGTCGAGATAAAGTGGTAAAGAAGCTATTTATAACATGTGTGTCTCAGGTCTTGTCCATTATAATGCAGCTAAACAACAGCAAAATAAAGATTTATAAATAATTTTATACAATATGTCTGAGATACACTGTAATTAATGGGCAACAGAATGGGATCCAAATGTAGGCTTTACTCCAACAGACGTGGTCATACAGGCGAGGATCAATACAGTGGGAAACAGGTATGGCAGGGGATAAGCATAATTGTGGTCAATATACAGGCAGAAACGTCGAGACAGGCAGTAGGAATCAAACAGCGGAAAACAGGCAGAGTCAAAACGGAAAACAAACAGGAATAACGCTCAGAATTGACCATAGAAAGCAAATCAAGATTTCGCAGAGATGTGTCTGTGCAGTGTGCTTATATAGTGCAGATAATGTGCTACAGCTGGCTGGGGTGATCAGTGACAATGTAAAGGCTTCTGGCTTCTAGTGTGCGTGTGTTTGTGTGAGGAAGTGATAGTTCCTGTGTGGTGAATTGTGGGAAATGGAGTCCGGTAGTGAATCGATGGTTAAGTGGAGTGCCCACTGGTGGTTGTTAAGGGGCACTCCAGCCGGTAATCCTAACAACACACATTAAGAGGATGTCATTGTCTTTTTCTCCATAGGACCATAGAGGGGAAGACATATGATGGTGTTGTGAAGGAAAAAAAGGAAGCTCAGCAGCAGTACAGTAAAGCAGTATCTCGAGGAGAAAGTGCTGGACTGATCAAGTACTGGACATTAAAAAAAAAAGTTCCATAAAATATGTTTTCATAGCATGTTTAGTAAATGCTGAGGTTAATTTCTATTTCAGATCTGTTGGAAGGACTTTAGAGGACTTTAAAACTTCAGTGACGGTGGCTGCTTTCAGTAAAGTGACCTTTGAGTTGACCTACGAAGAACTGCTAAAGCGCCGCCTTGGCAAATATGAGTTACTCATCAATGCCCAACCGATGCAGCCGGTGGCAGATTTCAAGGTACAAGAAGAAACAAAGAGGGAAATAGATCATCAATTTAGATTAATAGAATGATCATGTTTCTTTTACTCACATTAGATGGATGTACACATCCAAGAGAAACCAGAAATTTCCTTCTTGGAGGTGAAAGGAGATTTGAGCACCAGTGATCTGGCCAATGCCATCAAAACCACCAGAGCAGACAAAGACGTAAGAGCTTAAAATGAGGGTAAAACACTTAGATGTTCTCATTATGCTACTACACTTCAAATAAAGTGACCAGATGACCGAACGGATCATTTCAG
Source organism: Opsariichthys bidens (assembly GCA_037194245.1). Classification (NCBI taxonomy): domain Eukaryota; kingdom Metazoa; phylum Chordata; class Actinopteri; order Cypriniformes; family Xenocyprididae; genus Opsariichthys; species Opsariichthys bidens. The sequence goes on from CM074299.1 coordinate 14,134,319, forward strand.
GCATGGGTGACCTTCTACCCCACTCGAGATCAACAGACCAAGTGTAAAAGCTGTGGAGGAAACGGGCTGAATGGTGACCTGCTTATAACATACGATGTAGAAAGACAAAATCCTAAAGGAGAAATCATGGTACATTTTTCAATAACGTGCTTTACGAGAGTAAAATAAATTTGGCAAAGGATTTTGAAAGACTGGCTATGTAAAAAGACTTGAATGATGTTCAGAATGTACTTTTGTTTTCTCTCAGGTATCAAACGGCTATTTTGTCCACTACTTTGCACCCTCTGATGTTCCACGTATTCCCAAAAATGTGGTGTTCATCATTGACCAGAGCGGTTCTATGTATGGCAGAAAAATAGATCAGGTAAATGTCAACATTTTGGCCAAATCAACCAAAAGGAGAATAAGCTATGAAAATTTTTATGGTAAAACCCTTCAAGGAAATGTTTTTGAAGGGTCTGGCAGCATTGTGCATTTGTATCCTAATACTGGTAATGCAGAAAGAATAACTTTCAGGTTTACTAACAGAAGTGTTTTTCCTTAGACTCGTTTGGCACTGCTGAGGATTTTAAATGATCTTGATGAGGATGACCACTTTGGATTGATCACCTTCGACAGTGACATTGACACGTGGAAGAATGAACTCCTGAAAGCTACCGAGCAAAACCTGGAGAATGCAAAATCTTTCGTGAAGAAGATAAGAGAGAGAGGAGGTGAGTTCCTGACATTAAATTGGGAGTAAGAAAGTTGTACCTCAAAGTGACACAACTGTGTTTGTTGTTCCTTCAGCCACAGACATAAACGCTGCAGTTCTAGCAGGAGTGGACATGATCAATCGACATCCACGAGAGGGAATCGCCTCCATCCTGATCCTGCTGACTGATGGAGATCCCACTTCAGGCACAGATTCACACTGACAAACACAAGCTGATGGTGTTTTATTGTAGCGCTAGTTTACTCAGTCTAATTAGAAGATTAAAATAAAGACAAAAATACCTGTGGGTCCAGTGGATGAAGATCATGAACTATTTGTTTATTGTCTTTGTCAGTGAGAGAAAAGAAATATGAAACTGCCCAATGCATTCATTGCGTTCTGATCACTCAAATAATGCCATCATTAGGATTTTCAAGCATGTACTGAAGGTAGTCTAACTCAGTTTTTCCCTCTTAACAGGCGAAACTAACATAGAGAAGATAATGGCCAATGTGAAAGAGGCCATTGGACTAAAGTTTCCTCTCTATTGTCTTGGTTTTGGACATGATGTTAACTTTGACTTCCTGACAAAGATGTCACTGGAAAATGGAGGAGTTGCTCGCAGGATTTATGAAGACTCGGACGCTGATCTACAGCTGCAGGTGGACTACAGAGAATCAGCTGTGAATTCATCTTCAGTGCTTCTCTGTTCTGTTTGAATGCATTTAAACGCTTTAATTTGGTTTGTTATATTGTAGGGCTTCTATGACGAAGTTGCCGTCCCTCTCCTCACTGACATTCAACTTAAATACACAGAAGGGACAAACCTTACCAAGAGCAGCTTTAACCTGTACTTCAACGGCTCTGAGATTGTGGTATCTGGACAAATCACAGACAACAGTGTGGAGAGTTTCACCACTGAAGTCATTGCAGTCTCAGTAAGACCATCATCGTGTTTTACAACTATGTCTTCTGTTTATCAAAGTAGGGATTGAGTGGGCTGTTTTTTTTCTCTCATTTTTTTCCAGCCTCAACAGTTCATTTAATTACATTAGTATTAGGATCATTGATGGTCAACTGTTTGGATCGTATTCAAAGAAAGTTGGTGAAAATGGATATGACTGTATTCCTGATGAAAATGTTCACTAGTATTATTATTTCTGAGCAGAAGGGCAGTAATGTGACGTATCAGGACACTGTAATGATAAAAGACCCCAGTGATGTCCCACCTGAGAATGAAGATTTCATGGAGAGACTGTGGGCTTACCTTACTGTGAAGCAACTACTGGAAAGGCAGTAAGTTTATGGAGTGATATCACATTCTGCATTTTAAATCGGACATTGAGGACATCTTTCTGTCTTAGGGTGCTTCTTAAAGGACAAGAGAAAGAGGACGAAGAGAAAGAAGCTCTCAAACTCTCCCTGAAATACCAGTTTGTCACTCCCCTCACCTCTATGGTCGTCACGAAGCCACAGGAAGATGAAGTGGAAGTTGCAGACAAACCCAGAGAGGGAGGAGAGGAAGTCAGACCTCCAGGTGAGAACTGAGGGGTTTTAGTATCTTACAAACATTTGACCTTTAACAAAAGAGCTTTGCATCAACATTATTTGTACATCCTTGCATGTATTTGATTCTGTATCTGAACTTAAATAGATTCACCTACTGTATTTATACACAAGGGGGCTCCTTTTGTCAAAAATTACTGCAGAATCTGAAATTTTCCTTCTTCATTTTTCTGTCACAATGTTGGCCTTAGACTTGCTGCCCACTGTATACTGTGAATAACTCTTTTCTCTTTCTTTTTTAATCAGCACAGGGTTTCCGTCCTCCATCTCAGAATCCTTCATGTAGGTATAAAATGGTGAACCTACAGTTTGATTACTCAAACTATTGTAGAGAATTTAAAGTTGCGATGAAATGGAAGTACTGATAGATATTTTGTTCTGTATTGTGATGCACAACCGAGTGAAAAGGCTTAGCAAAAAATAAAATAAATGTAAAGCAGGGACTTTATTTTGTAAATCAGTTGTCGATTGGATTTCGAGATGAAACAAACCTCTATCCAAACCAGCCAAACTTTCTTTGTACAAAGTGTTAAAGTCATGCATACGTCAGCAGAGTGAAGTCTGTTGCTTTCACAGAAAGATCCAGTTATAAGATTTATAACATGAATTTATAAAATAAACGAATTTTCATTTTATGCAGAATTCAGTGTACTGCATCTGCCATAATTTATATATTTCCCACTTGTTTTATATCCCAGCATCAAGAGTTATTCAGTACCTTTCCAGGCCCTTCCAGTCCGGTCAAGCCAGTCGGGCTGATGATCATGATCAGCCCAGACATTCCCTTGTAATGGCACAACATCCTCAAGCTGGTGCTCTTCTAAGGACCCATGGTATGCCTTTTTTCTTCTTCTTCTAAAAGTTGACAAAGACTCCTTTACTTTCCTTAGAAAGTGTTCATCAATAATGGCTACTTTGTTTTTGTGAGTAGTTACAACAAATTTTCTTCATTAAAGCTAAATCAAAAGTAAATAAAAATAAAATAGTCTAGAGAATGAAATGAAAATACAATAAATAAGACATTATGTGCTTCAGAAATGAACCTTCTTAATATTAAGCATCAATAGAAAATAGATTTTAATCACGGAAAGAAAATTATTTGAATGTAGCATATGTTTTCTAAAAAGAATTATAATGAAATATTTTGTGAGTAATTCTTTTCGAGAAATATAACAAAATAATTTGGTACAATTTAATTACTGAATCATTTCATTATTTATCTTTTTAATGATAAATTGAAATGCATTGGTACTTTTTTTGATTATTCATTGATTTCATTGAGTGCTTTTGTCAGTCACATTGAGAAACGGACTTAGCATGAAAAGATGAGTTATATAATCTGCTTTTTAATTAATCCCCCCCCCACCCCCCATTTTTTTTAAAAGATTTAAGTGACATGATGGACTTCAGTTATGGTACGTATGAATACTCTGTAACTTTGATTTTGCCTTGTGTAAGTCTAATTTGATCAATTCATGACCTTCTCTTTCCCTTAGATTCTTTCCAATTGCAAACCCTTCCACGGAAGAGTAAAGAAATTGTTCTCTCTACTATGTCAGGTACATAAAGATCTTTCAAAATGTACTTATTATGAAAAACAATTTTATATAATGATTATGATACAGCATTTGGTTATATTCTCTCTTAGTTCCAACAGTACGGAGCAACCGTTTCCTGCTGCCTGCTGCTGGTCAGTCTAAACCACTTTGTTTTGACATTCCTCTTCCTCACAAACTGAAATTGCTTCAGGATTCTGCTTCAGGTGAATATTACACATTTACTTTACATGATCATCCTTTTGTATGTCATCTTTAAATGAATGTTTTGTACATACACTTACTGTGTGACTTCTTGTGTGTCTTAGAGTTCTCTATGAATGGAAAATTGAAACGAAATGGATTCAGTCAAATTGCCCTTCATTACAAAACAAATCATCACCTGACGATAAACACAGTGTCTATCAGATACCACGATGGCCAGAATCGTGTTGAGTTTTCGTGGGACCAGGAACCCACTCAACACAGTACAGAGGGGTATATACTACTCAATCTATATGTGTCTTACTATATTTGTGTATGTTAGAGTCACTTTCTGTGAAGTAGAATTCATTCATCTGTTTCTCTGTGTCAACAGCATGTCTCTGATTATACGGAGCAATGAAGTGGACGTTACTATGGGAAACATACGCGTTGTTATTCTTCTTCACAAGAAAAATGGTGACGTGTTTCTGTGGCCGGCCGTTCGGCAACAGCCAAAAGATGTCGGTTTGATGGGCATTTTAGGTATGAGTGCTTCACTTATTAAACATTTAAACTTGTACTAACACAACTGACCCAGATGACAGGGAATGTCCTCAGAGCTTTAGCTAATGTTTTTGCAAGGTTCTCTCAAAGTTATGAACAAACGTTCTTCCAATAGCATGTGTTAAAAATGATCTGGTCTTTAATAATGTTCTACAAACATTAGCATGAAAATGTTATTTATATATCTAGTTCAGTCATGAAAGTTTAAAGGTCCTTTACATGAAATCTGCAAGCAATCACATCATTGGTCTCTGACGATCATGCAGCCAATGAGATTGGTTGCTCAACATTTGAATAGACTGGTTATTTGTTTGCTGGAAGCTTCAGAGTTCCTCTGAAAACCCCCCCACCTCCCCAGCTCCACCTGCCTAGATTTGCTAAAGGATTTATGGATGTCTATTTATGCTGTAGCAGCGGCATTTCTATTAGCAGTAGCGAAAAAACTGGACATTTTAAATTTTCAGTGAACATTCAGAAATAACATTTTCATAACTTAACATGAACATTAGCAAAACTATCTTAGAACATATTTTTGTCAGCTGGTTGAACAAATAAATGCTAAATTTTGATTTGTAACTTCATTATACCAACATGGGATAAAATCTCAATAACTGGATAATATTGAAGGAAAAGCTGAAGCTTCATATGAGGAGATTCAAGGATCTCAAACACCAACTCTAAAGATAATGGACCAGGAAGTGAAGACGAGCTTGTAAGTGATCAAAAGATGTAAACACAGCTGATTTTTTTCTTTTATTATATATGTGTTTTAATCTATGAATGTATCTGTAGGGAGGATGTCACAGACTACACACTTCCTTCAACTCCAGTTATCAGATGTTGGCTTGTCCCGTTCCAGTCTCTGATGCAGGGAGACATTTCTGATTTCACTGTCACTCAGCTGTAGAGTTCAAAGTGGACAAATTATAACTGGGATAGATAATGTTTCTATGTAAAACACTGTAAAAAATGCAACTGTCTGTCAGTGTATCTACCTTTAAATTTTATGTATACATTGCAACCCTTCAATTGGTGCCTTTATAAGTACATGATTGGAATTATTTCTGTAAAGTATGTGTTTTTGAAGTCATAAAATAAAAACACCACAACAAACTTCTACAGAATTTGGAGTATTTAAAAGTTATATAGATAATACATTTTCTAAAAAAAAAAGCATGCCTCAATATTGGCTTTTGGTAAGTTCAAGAGACTCTGATTACAAATAAAGGGGGTGGTTTGAATCCGGTCAACAATAGCCAATCGCATGATGTGGTCTGGACTTTAAAGGCAGTGTGCGAATCGAGGTCTGTTTTATGAGCAGGTCATGATGGATCGAGCAGCTCTCAGACTGATTCTCTTGGGCGTCTTTCTCATCTCATCCAGTTCACAACCTGTTAAGAAGGTGAGGGATAAAGCTCAGTTTATGATGAAAATGTGTCAAAATTCTAAAAACAGATGAACTATTTGTATTTTAGATGAAGATGCTGACAAACTATTTAATAAATGTTGAATGTATCGTGTTCAAAAGTTTTTTGGGTCAGTAGGTTTTTTTTTTATTATTCAAGAAATTAACTTTTAATCATTAAATTGATCAAACGTGACCGTTTAGACATTTATAATGTTACTAAAGATTTCTATATAAAAGCTGCCGTTTTAAACTACTCATCAAAGAATCCTAAAAAAAAAAAAATGATCATGGTTTCCACTAAAATAATTTTAGTGTTTTTAACACTAATATCAAATGTTTCTTAAGCATAAAATCGTATCAGAAATCAATCAGAAAATTCAGCTTTGATCACAGGAATAAATTATATTTTAAAATTCAATATGGTAGAAAACTTATTTTAAATTGCAAAATTATTTCACAAAATTACTCATTTTAGAGTCTTTTAGATCAAATAAATGCAGTCTTGGTAAGCCTAAGAAACTTCTTTCAGAAATTAAAGATCGTACTGATTTTTGATCAGCAGTGTATCATTTAAAAGGCAGTTTGAGTAAAGAGTACTATCTGTTGCTCAATAGTTTACACTGAGATGTAGTTGTTGTTTAGTCCAAAGGCCTTTTCTTCATGCCATTTTCGTGCAGTAAATGTTTGAACAATCCCACACAAAAAGGAGGAGTAAATGTACACAATCCAATTTGACTGTGCTGTTTGTCTCAACAGAAACAAGATGTGGACATATACAGCTTCTACATTAACTCCACGGTCACCAGTCGCTACGCCACAACGGTCATCACAAGCCGTGTGGCGAACAGACTGAATGAATCTCAAGAGATCCAGTTTGAGGTCAAGATACCCAAGAATGCCTTCATCAGCAAATTCAGAATGTATGGAACATGAGTACTGTTATATAAGTCGAGATAAAGTGGTAAAGAAGCTATTTATAACATGTGTGTCTCAGGTCTTGTCCATTATAATGCAGCTAACCAACAGCAAAATAAAGATTTATAAATAATTTTATGCAATATGTCTGAGATACACACATTAAGAGGATGTCATTGTCTTTTTCTCCATAGGACCATAGAGGGGAAGACATATGATGGCGTTGTGAAGGAAAAACAGGAAGCTCAGCAGCAGTACAGTACAGCAGTATCTCGAGGAGAAAGTGCTGGACTGATCAAGTACTGGACATTAAAAAAATAGTTCCATAAAATATGTTTTCATAGCATGTTTAGTAAATGCTGAGGTTAATTTCTATTTCAGATCTGTTGGAAGGACTTTAGAGGACTTTAAAACTTCAGTGACGGTGGCTGCTTTTAGTAAAGTGACCTTTGAGTTGACCTACGAAGAACTGCTAAAGCGCCGCCTTGGCAAATATGAGTTACTCATCAATGCCCAACCGATGCAGCCGGTGGCAGATTTCAAGGTACAAGAAGAAACAAAGAGGGAAATAGATCATCAATTTAGATGAATAGAATGATCATGTTTCTTTTACTCACATTAGATGGATGTACACATCCAAGAGAATCCAGGAATTTCCTTCTTGGAGGTGGAAGGAGATTTGAGCACCGTGATCTGGCCAATGCCATCAAAACCACCAGAGCAGACAAAGACGTAAGAGCTTAAAATGAGGGTAAAACACTTAGATGTTCTCATTATGCTACTACACTTCAAATAAAGTGACCAGATGACCGAACGGATCATTTCAGGCATGGGTGACCTTCTACCCCACTCGAGATCAACAGACCAAGTGTAAAAGCTGTGGAGAAAATGGGCTGAATGGTGACCTGCTTATAAGATACGATGTAGAAAGACAAAATCCTAAAGGAGAAATCATGGTACATTTTTCAATAACGTGCTTTACGAGAGTAAAATAAATTTGGCAAAGGATTTTGAAAGACTGGCTATGTAAAAAGACTTGAATGATGTTCAGAATGTACTTTTGTTTTCTCTCAGGTATCAAACGGCTATTTTGTCCACTACTTTGCACCCTCTGATGTTCCACGTATTCCCAAAAATGTGGTGTTCATCATTGACCGGAGCGGTTCAATGCGAGGCAAAAAAATAGATCAGGTAAATGTCAACATTTCAGCCAAATCAACCCAAAGGATATAACAAGCAATGATTTTTTTTATTGTGAAGGACATTTTTTGAAGGATCTTCCAGCATTGTGCGTTTATATGATAAAAGAACAGGGATTTTGGTATTGAAATCACTGTGGATTTGCTTACTTTAAATTTGAAATGAAATAAAAAGCCCATATCTGGTAAATTAGTATACAGTCATAATCAGGGGTTAAATTGGGATTGGTTATGTTGGGGTGTGGAGGGTTGAGGCTCAAGGGTGTATGCAAAGCCTACAAAATTGTATCAGTTGACGAACTGTAAAATATAACAAGTTGAGAGGGCCCTCTGCTATGCACTTTATAAATGCTGAACAAAGTCATCTAGATGCTGGCTAATGTTGTGAGATTCTTTAAATATCTTTGAATAGACATAGAAGATGTGTTTGGGGGGGGGGACAATACTTTTAAGCATGAAATTATACCGCCAGTAGGTGGAGGCAAATGACCGTCTTAAGAGTGAGTCATTGAATCATTCTTTGAAATGATGAATAGGTCATTTAAAGTTTGACTCAACTGATTCATTCAAAATGCTGAATCATTGGGAAAGAAACACTACTGAGGATTGTTGTGAGATATGCTATGGTTCTGAAGGGATCTTTGTTTGGATCTATATTTTTGCTGAAGAAAAACAGTCAATATTGTTCCTAAAACGTAACTGGCTTAATTTTAACTTCTTGTTTATTGATCTGTTGTATGATATCAGTCAGTGTCACATTTTCAATCATGATTTCAATAATCAGCACTCCTCTGTAATATTGTTCAACTGAATTTTTTGAATTTTTAAGTTTCATTGTGTGTGTGTGTGTGTGTGTGTGTGTGTGTGTGTGTGTGTGTTCTTTGTGTACATTGAATGTAATAAAAATCAGAATCAGTTGCCTAGTTATGTTTTGTGATTGATGTTTTAATCATGTAATTTGTCCGGTTGAGCAAGTCTGGCCCAATTTAAACCCTGGTCGTAATGGAGAATTAATAACCTTCAGGTTTTCTAACAGAAGAGTTTTTCCTCAGACACGTTTGGCACTGCTGAGGATTTTAAATGATCTTGATGAGGATGACCACTTTGGATTGATCACCTTCGACAGTGACATTGACACGTGGAAGAATGAACTCCTGAAAGCTACCGAGCAAAACCTGGAGAATGCAAAATCTTTCGTGGAGGAAATAAGAGAGAGAGGAGGTGAGTTCCCAATGCTAAATTGAGAGTAAGAAAGTTGTACCTCAAAGTGACACAACTGTGTTTGTTGTTCCTTCAGCCACAGACATAAACGCTGCAGTTCTAGCAGGAGTGGACATGATCAATCGACATCCACGAGAGGGAATCGCCTCCATCCTGATCCTGCTGACCGATGGAGATCCCACTTCAGGCACAGATTCACACTGACAAACACAAGCTGATGGTGTTTTATTGTAGCGCTAGTTTACTCAGTTTAATTAGAAGATTAAAATAAAGATAAAAATACCTGTGGGACCAGTGGATGATGATCATGAACTATTTGTTTATTGTCTTTGTCAGTGAGAGAAAAGAAATATGAAACTGCCCAATGCATTCATTGCGTTCTGATCACTCAAATAATGCCATCATTAGGATTTTCATTCATGTACTGAAGGTAGTCTAACTCAGTTTTTCCCTCTTAACAGGCGAAACTAACATAGAGAAGATAATGGCCAATGTGAAAGAGGCCATTGGACTAAAGTTTCCTCTCTATTGTCTTGGTTTTGGACATGATGTTAACTTTGACTTCCTGACAAAGATGTCACTGGAAAATGGAGGAGTTGCTCGCAGAATTTATGAAGATTCGGACGCTGATCTACAGCTGCAGGTGGACTACAGAGAATCAGCTGTGAATTCATCTTCAGTGCTTCTCTGTTCTGTTTGAATGCATTTAAACCCTTTATTTTGGTTTGTTATATTGTAGGGCTTCTATGACGAAGTTGCCGTCCCTCTCCTCACTGACATTCAACTTAAATACACAGAAGGGACAAACCTTACCAAGAGCAGCTTTAACCTGTACTTCAACGGCTCTGAGATTGTGGTATCTGGACAAATCACAGACAACAGTGTGGAGAGTTTCACCACTGAAGTCATTGCAGTCTCAGTAAGACCATCATGGTGCTTTACAAACTGTATCAAATTGGTAGGGATTGAGTTGGCTGGGTTTTCTTTTCTTAGCAGTCTCAACCGAGGTCATTATATTGGATATTAGGATCATTGATGGTCAGTTGTTTAAGAGTTTGGAATAGGGGTGTAAGGGTACACAAAACTGACCGTTCGGTACGCACCTCGGTTTTGAAGTCACAGTTCAGGTGGGGAGAAGACTAAACAAAATTGTTGTTGTTTTTTTTAAATTAAACAGTAGTTTACTGAACAAATTGTGTATCTGTCTTTAAATGAATTCAATTATAATTAAAAGTTTCTTACAGATAAAAAAAAAAAATCTCTGCTAATGCTGTAAACTATATAGGGAGGCCTTACTTGCACATTACTATAATATTAAAGGTTCAGAGCCCAAACGATTAACCCAAATTCAGCTATTTAGTCGTGGGTAGTCGTGGCCTAGTGGTGAGGGAGTTGGGCTTGTAATCAGAAGGTTGCTGGTTCGATTGAATAAACAACACTCTCTCCACTTTCGATACCATGACTAAAAGTGCCCTTGAGCAAGACACCTAACCCCTAATTGCTCCCCTTGTAAGTCGCTTTGGATAAAAGCGTCTGCTAAATGATGAAAAATGAAAAAAAAAATGAAATGAAAAATATTTATTCTTAGATATAACAATCAGCACTACAAATTGTAATTTCTCTGGCGAACTAGTAAGCTGTGGACTCGCCTGAGGTAAATTCTACAGTGTTTACAAGCTGTTTTATTGATGTCTTTGGGCCGCTGAAACACTGCTTGAGCGATTACACAAGATATTATACATTTTAGTAAGTTGTACTGTATCTTTCAACATACCTTCAGGTGTTCATTTTTATTCTGTAGCTAGTATTAAAGAGGAAGGAGATGATCACGCTCTTCACTGCTGCTCTGTACAGGGATCTGTCACGGGATCTGATTTGAAAGATGACACTTTGTTTCTTATCGAAAGTAACAAAACACGGAGCTTATTGGATTATCGTTGATTATTCGTCATGTAGATCCAATGGGGCTGGGCTGGGCTGGGGGCGCGTGTTCGGTACGCCATGAGAGTATCGCGGTACATAACGCGGTTTTTTGTTTCGGTTTAAATATCATTACACCCTTTGGAATAATGGTCACTTGTTTTCAGAGAAGGTTATTGGTGAAAGTGGTAATGGCAACATTCATGATGAAAATGTTCACTAGTATTATTATTTCTGAGCAGAAGGGCAGTAATGTGACGTATCAGGACACTGTAATGATAAAAGACCCCAGTGATGTCCCACCTGAGAATGAAGATTTCATGGAGAGACTGTGGGCTCACCTTACTGTGAAGCAACTACTGGAAAGGCAGTAAGTTTATGGAGTGATATCACATTCTGCATTTTAAATCAGACATTGAGGACATCTTTCTGTCTTAGGGTGCTTCTTAAAGGACAAGAGAAAGAGGACGAAGAGAAAGAAGCTCTCAAACTCTCCCTGAAATACCAGTTTGTCACTCCCCTCACCTCTATGGTCGTCACGAAGCCTCAGGAAGATGAAGTGGAAGTTGCAGACAAACCCAGAGAGGGAGGAGAGGAACTCAGACCTCCAAGTGAGAACTGAGGGGTTTTAGTATCTTACAATCTTGTAAATGAAAGCATGCAAATATTTGACCTTTAACAAAAGAGCGAGGTCCATTTTATGCGGCAAAATAAACACTTATAACTTATATATGTATTATAATATATAATTATCATTATAATAGTTAAACAAAACATCTAATAAATCATATGAAACTACATCTGATTCTGTATCTGAACTTATCATCTTATCAACTGAGTCATAATCACTTGTGAAATAGCTTTAATTAACTACTGTACAGTTTATTTCATTACTAAATATATTATCAACCTAGCAATTTGAGTAAAAACTTGAATTGACACGAATTTCAGTCTCCTTTTGTCAAAAATGAGTGCAGAATCTTTGTTTTAATCACTTTGTTTTAGAATGTTGAAAATTCTAGACTTTGCTTCCAGCTTTAAATAAAAGAATGTCACAGATTTTCACAGTTTTGGTCTTGGACTTGCTGCCTACTGTATACTGTGAATAACTCTTTTCTCTTTCTTTTTTAATCAGCACAGGGTTTCCGTCCTCCATCTCGAAATCCTTCAAGTAGGTATAAAATGGTGAACTAACAGTTCGATTACTCAAACTATTGCAGAGAATTTAAAGTTGTGATGAAAAGGAAGTAGATATTTTCTCCTGTATTGTGATGCACAACCGAGTGAAGCGGCTTAGCAAAAATTGAAAACACCTTTTTACCATCTAGGCTACACAAACTTTATTTGAACAAAGTGTTGAAGTCGTGCATACGTCACCAGAGAGAAGTCACAGGAAGATCCAGTTATTTTGATTAAAAACTACGAGGTCAGAAAAATAGAAAAGAAACATATACATGAATAGACGATTCACAAAGAGTTTTATAACATGCATTTAGAAAATAGATAGGGTCAATTTGAATTCCTAGCCAAATGGAGTATACTGCATCTGCTTTAAATTTTTCCTACTTTTTTCAACAGCATCATTTCAGCATCATTTAAGTACTGGTCAGTCTGGTCGGCCTGGTCGGCCTAGTCTATTTACTAAGCATGCTGGGCGTGTTCTGCCTGGTCTGCCTGGTCTACCTGGTCCGCCTCCTCCACCTCCTCCACGTGCTGCTTATCCAGGGTTCTATGGTATGCTTTTTTCCCATCTATTAGTTGACAAAGACTCCTATACTTTCTCGATAATGTGTTTATCATTGGCTACTTTGCTTTTGTTTTTATCATTTGTTTTTTAAATAATTACTGCAAATTTGTTCTATTAAAAGCAAAATCAAGAGTCAATCCATACAAAAAAGGTTCAGACAAAGAAAAACGAAATGCATTAGGTGCGATTTCAGAAATAAAGCCTCTTAAAGGGATAGTTCATCCTATCATTTTCACACTCTAATGTTTTAATCCAGTATGCCCTTCTTTCCTTTGTGAACCACAAAAGGAGCATTTAAAAAATGTCCCACTCATGCTCATCCATATAATGGCAAGGAATAGCATCAAGCTTTTTAAAAAAGATGCGAAAGCGTCATAGGACGATACCATGCAACACGTGTTGTATATTTAACGTTTTCTGCAGGTATACGATAGGGTTTGGTAAAAACAAACAGATATGTAAATTCCTATTAACGAAAATCCTGACTTTTGCCGTTGGTCTTCTGTGCATTCGTGAGACTTCAGTTCACTCACCCAGAAAAACACTCAAGTTGTGAGAAATCAAGAGCCATAAGAACATGACAGGAAATACAATCCATGTACCTTCTTCTTTGAAGTGAATATATCCGTTGTTCGTCACAACAAGTTATCGTGATCATATATCATTTAACCGTCCTGCTGACTGTCATCTGACAACCAGAGTTCCTGTCCGGAGATTCAAATCGGTGAAGAAAGTACAGATAGTTTTTTTGTGATTTCTTGGCGTTGTATTTATAAATTATGCTATGTTCTCCTTTTGTGGTCTGAAAAAGACAGAACAGTATACTGCATAAGAACAACACCAAGGTGAGTGATTGATGGCTAGTTTAATTTTCACTATCCCTTCAACATTAAAAGCAACATTTGGCATTTTTTATTGATTTCATTGATTGCTTTTATTCAGTAACATTGATAAACACACAAAATATGTCTTTTAAGTAGTCTGCTCTTTATTTAACACCCCCCCCCCCTCTTTTTTTAGGTTTAAGTGACATTGGGTTAGCTTATGGTACGTATGAATACTCTATAACTTTGATTTTGCCTTGTGTAAGTCTAATTTGACCAATTGCACCTTCTCTTGCCCTTAGACCAAATGCCCCTGCTTCCACGGCAGAGAGAGCAATCCTTGCCAGGTGTATAAATATTTCTCAAATGTACCATATTATGTTGGACAATTTTATATAATGATTATGATACAGCATTTGGTTATATTCTCTCTTTGTTCCAACAGTACTGAGCAACCGTTTCCTGCTGCCTGCTGCTGCTCAGTCTAAACCAATTTGTTTTGACATTCCTCTTCCTCACAAACTGAAATTGCTTCAGGATTCTGCTTCAGGTAAATATTACACATTTAAGACCCGTTCACACCAAGAACTATAACTGTAAAGATTATGATAAAGTTCTAGTTCTAAAAATAGTTCTATATATAAAAGAATAGCACTGTCCACACCACAGCTACAGCGATAACTATATAGAGAAACTATAAAACACTTGACAGCCAATCAGAATCCATTCTAATTTAGGTCCTCTATTCCCTCTAAATAAAGGAGGAGAAGTATTAAAGGATTAGTTCATTTGAAATTAAAATTACCCCAATCTTTACGCACCCTCAAACCATCCTGGGTGTATTTGACCTTCTTCTTTCTGATGAACACAATTGGAGTTATATTAATAAATATCCTGACGCGTCCAAGCCTTACAATGGTGGTGAATGGGACCAACGCATATAAAGCTCAAGAAAGTGCATCCATCCAACGGAAACATACTCCACACGGCTTAGGGGGGTTAATAAAGGCCTTCTGAAGCGAAACGATATGTTTATGTAAGAAATATATCCATATTTATCTTCAGAAGGCCTTTATTAACCCCCCAGAGCCGTGTGGAGTATGTTTCCATTGGATGGATGCACTTTCTTGAGCTTCATACGCGTTGGTCCCATTCACTGCCATTATAATGTAAACCTTGTTCATCAGAAAGCACATGGTCATATACAGGATGCTTGAGCAGTAGCATTAGCCAGGATGGCTTGAGGTAAAGGTCAGTAAATCTTGGGGTAATTTTCTTTTCAAAGTAAATTAATATGTTAACAGGGAGAAGATCATTATGCCAGGCTAGCAAACAGTGTAAAATAAAATTTCCTCAGGTGTCCAGCACTAGTTTTGACATTATTGTCTTGCTTCCTTTGAAGTTGCAGTGAAAAAGAGTGGCCGTTGTTTTTATTCCACTATATTGACAGCTAAATTCACTGTTAGATTATATTGATTAAAGTAGCTATTCACTCGAAACATAGCATGTGGAGGATATCTGCTGGTTAAATGCAACAAGAACAGCAAAAACATGTAAAGACTTTCAAACCGCAGCACATGAGCTCAGAATAAACAGACCGTTATCGTTTGTTGGTGTGGACGCAAATATAGTTATAGTTATCTTCTAGGTGTAATCAGGCCTTTACTCTACATGATCATCCTTTTGAATGTCATCTTTTTTAAATGGATGTTTTGTACATACACTTACTGTCTGACTTCCTTTGTGTCTTAGAGTTCTCTATGAATGGAGAATCGAGACGAAAGGGATTCAGTCAAAATTGCCCTTCATTACAAAACAAATCATCACCTGACGATAAACACAGTGTCTATCAGATACCACGATGGCCAGAATCATGTTGAGTTTTTGTGGGACCAGGAACCCACTCAACACAGTACAGAGGGGTATATACTACTCAATCTATATGTGTCTTACTATATTTGTGTATGTTAGAGTCACTTTCTGTGAAGTAGAATTCATTCATCTGTTTCTCTGTGTCAACAGCGTGTCTCTGATTATACGGAGCAATGAAGTGGACGTTACTATGGGAAACATACGCGTTGTTATTCTTCTTCACAAGAAAAATGGTGACGTGTTTCTGTGGCCGGCCGTTCGGCAACAGCCAAAAGATGTCGGTTTGATGGGCATTTTAGGTATGAGTGCTTCACTTATTAAACATTTAAACATGTATTAACACAACTGACCCAGCTAACAGGGAATGTTCTCAGAGCTTTAGCTAATGTTTTTGCAAGGTTCTCTCAAAGTTATGAACAAACGTTCTTCCAATAACATTATAGAATGTGTGTTAAAAATGATTGGTCTTTAATGTTCTACAAACATTAGCATGAAAATGTTATTTATATATCTAGTTCAGTCATGAAAGTTTAAAGGACGCAGGCTGACAGGTCCTTTACATGAAATCTGCAAGCAATCACATCGTTGGTCTCTGACGATCATGCAGCCAATGAGATTGGTTGCTCAACATTTGAATAGTTTGGTTATTTGTTTGCTGGAAGCTTCAGAGTTCCTCTGAAACCCCCCACCTCCCCAGCTCCACCTACCTAGATTTGCTAAAGGATTTATGCATGTCTATTTATGCTGTAGCAGCGGCATTTCTATTAGCAGTAGCGAAAAAACTGGACATTTTAAATTTTCAGTGAACATTCAGAAATAACATTTTCATAACTTAACAAAAACATTAGCAAAACTATCTTAGAACATATTTTTGTCAGCTGGGTGAACAAATAAATGCTAAATTTTGATTTGTAACTTCATTATACCAACACGGGATAAAATCTCAATAACTGGATAATATTGAAGGAAAAGCTGAGGCTTCATATGAGGAGATTCAAGGATCTCAAACACCAACTCTAAAGATAATGGACCAGGAAGTGAAGACGAGCTTGTAAGTGATCAAAAGATGTAAACAAAGCTGATTTTTTTCTTATATTATAAATGTGTTCTAATCTATGAATGTATCTGTAGGGAGGATGTCACAGACTACACACTTCCTTCAACTCCAGTTATCAGATGTTGGCTTGTCCCGTTCCAGTCTCTGATGCAGGGAGACATTTCTGATTTCACTGTCACTCAGCTGTAGAGTTCAAAGTGGACAAATTATAACTGGGATAGATAATATTTCTATGTAAAACACTGTAAAAAATGTAAAACAATTTTTTCAGTTATTGGCAACTGTCTGTCAGTGTATCTACCTTTAAATTTTATGAATACATTGCAACCCTTCAATTGGTGCCTTTTTAAGTACATGATTGTAATTATTTCTGTAAAGTATGTGTTTTTTGAAGTCATAAAATAAAAACACCACAACAAACTTCTACAGAATTTGGATTATTCAAAAGTTATATAGATAATACATTTTCTAAAAAAAAAAAAAAAGCATGCCTCAATTTTGACTTTTGGTGAGTTCAAGAGACTCTGATTACAAATAAAGTGGGTGGTTTGAATCCGGTCAACAATAGCCAATCGCATGATGTGGTCTGGACTTTAAAGGCAGTGTGCGAATCGAGGTCTGTTTTATGAGCAGGTCATGATGGATCGAGCAGCTCTCAGACTGATTCTCTTGGGCGTCTTTCTCATCTCATCCAGTTCACAACCTGTTAAGAAGGTGAGAAATAAAGCTCAGTTTAAGATGAAGATGTGTCAAAATTCTAAAAACAGATGAATTATTTGTATTTCAGATGAAGATGCTGACAAACTATTTCATACATGTTGAATGTATCGTGTTCAAAAGTTTTTTGGGTCAGTAGGTTTTTTTTTTTATTATTCAAGAAATTAACTTTTAATCATTAAATTGATCAAACGTGACCATTTAGACATTTATAATGTTACTAAAGATTTCTATATAAAAGCTACCGTTTTAAACTAATCATCAAAGAATCCTAAAAAAAAACTGTGTGTTGTTAAAGTGTTTTTAACACTAATATCAAATGTTTCCTGAGCATAAAATCATATCGGAAATCAATCAGAAAATTCAGCTTTGATCAAAGGAATAAATTATATTTTAAAATTCAATATGGTAGAAAACAAATTGCAAAATTATTTCACAAAATTACTCATTTTAGAGTCTTTTAGATCAAATAAATGCAGTCTTGGTAAGCCTAAGAAACTTTCAGAAATTAAAGAGCGTACTGATTTTTGAACAGCAGTGTATCATTTAAAAGGCAGTTTGAGTAAAGAGAACTATCTGTTGCTCAATAGTTTACACTGAGATGTAGTTGTTGTTTAGTCCAAAGGCCTTTTCTCCATTTTCGTGCAGTAAATGTTTGAACAATCCCACACAAAAGGAGGAGTAAATGTACACAATCCAATTTGACTGTGCTGTTTGTCTCAACAGAAACAAGATGTGGACATATACAGCTTCTACATTAACTCCACGGTCACCAGTCGCTACGCCACAACGGTCATCACAAGCCGTGTGGCGAACAGACTGAATGAATCTCAAGAGATCCAGTTTGAGGTCAAGATACCCAAGAATGCCTTCATCAGCAAATTCAGAATGTATGGAACATGAGTACTGTTATATAAGTCGAGATAAAGTGGTAAAGAATCTATTTATAACATGTGTGTCTCAGGTCATGTCCATTATAATGCAGCTAAACAACAGCAAAATAAAGATTTATAAATTATTTTATGCAATATGTCTGAGATACACACATTAAGAGGATGTCATTGTCTTTTTCTCCATAGGACCATAGAGGGGAAGACATATGATGGTGTTGTGAAGGAAAAACAGGAAGCTCAGCAGCAGTACAGTACAGCAGTATCTCGAGGAGAAAGTGCTGGACTGATCAAGTACTGGACATTAAAAAAATAGTTCCATAAAATATGTTTTTATAGCATGTTTAATAATATGCTGAGGTTAATTTCTATTTCAGATCTGTTGGAAGGACTTTAGAGGACTTTAAAACTTCAGTGACGGTGGCTGCTTTTAGTAAAGTGACCTTTGAGTTGACCTACGAAGAACTGCTAAAGCGCCGCCTTGGCAAATATGAGTTACTCATCAATGCCCAACCGATGCAGCCGGTGGCAGATTTCAAGGTACAAGAAGAAACAAAGAGGGAAATAGATCATCAATTTAGATGAATAGATTGATCATGTTTCTTTTACTCACATTAGATGGATGTACACATCCAAGAGAAACCAGGAATTTCCTTCTTGGAGGTGGAAGGAGATTTGAGCACCGGTGATCTGGCCAATGCCATCAAAACCACCAGAGCAGACAAAGACGTAAGAGCTCAAAATGAGGGTAAAACACTTAGCTTAGATGTTCTCATTATGCTACTACACTTCAAATAAAGTGACCAGATGACCGAACGGATCATTTCAGGCATGGGTGACCTTCTACCCCACTCGAGATCAACAGACCAAGTGTAAAAGCTGTGGAGAAAACGGGCTGAATGGTGACCTGCTTATAAGATACGATGTTGAAAGACGAAATCCTAAAGGAGAAATCATGGTACATTTTTCAATAACGTGCTTTACGAGAGTAAAATAAATTTGGCAAAGGATTTTGAAAGACTGGCTATGTAAAAAGACTTGAATGATGTTCAGAATGTACTTTTGTTTTCTCTCAGGTATCAAATGGCTATTTTGTCCACTACTTTGCACCCTCTGATGTTCCACGTATTCCCAAAAATGTGGTGTTCATCATTGACCGGAGCGGTTCAATGCGAGGCAAAAAAATAGATCAGGTAAATGTCAACATTTCAGCCAAATCAACCCAAAGGATATCAAACAATGATTTTTTTTTTTTTATTGTGAAGGACATTTTTTGAAGGATCTTCCAGCATTGTGTTTATATGATAAAAGAACAGGGATTTTGGTATTGAAATCACTGTGGATTTGCTTACTTTAAATTTGAAAAGAAATAAAAAGCCCATATCTGGTAAATTAGTATATAGTCATAATCAGGGGTTAAATTGGGATTGGTTATGTTGGGGTGTGGAGGGTTGAGGCTCAAGGGTGTATGCAAAGCCTACAAAATTGTATCAGTTGACGAACTGTAAAATATAACAAGTTGAGAGGGCCCTCTGCTATGCACACTATAAATGCTGAACAAAGTCATCTAGATGCTGGCTAATGTTGTGAGATTCTTTAAATATCTTTGAATAGACATAGAAGATGTGTTGGGGGGGGGGGCAATTCTTTTAAGCATGAAATTATACCGCCAGTAGGTGGAGGCAAATGACCGTCTTAAGAGTGAGCCATTGAATCATTCTTTGAAATGATGAATAGGTCATTTAAAGTTTGACTCAACTGATTCATTCAAAATGTTGAATCACTGGGAATGAAACACTAGGAATGAAACACTACTGAGGATTGTTGTGAGATATGCTATGGTTCTGAAGGGATCTTTGTTTGGATCTATATTTTTGCTGAAGAAAAACAGTCAATATTGTTCCTAAAACGTAACTGGCTTAATTTTAACTTCTTGTTTATTGATCTGTTGTATGATATCAGTTAGTGTCAGATTTTCAATCATGATTTCAATAATCAGCACTCCTCAGTAATATTGTTCAACTGAATTTTTTGAATTTTTAAGTTTCATTGTGTGTGTGTGTGTGTGTGTGTGTGTGTGTGTGTGTGTCTTCTTTGTGTACATTGAATGTAATAAAAATCAGAATCAGTTGCCTAGTTATGTTTAGTGATTGATGTTTTAATCATATAATTTGTCCGGTTAAGCAAGTCTGGCCCAATTTAAACCCTGGTCGTAATGGAGAATTAATAACCTTCAGGTTTTCTAACAGAAGAGTTTTTCCTTAGACACGTTTGGCACTGCTGAGGATTTTAAATGATCTTGATGAGGATGACCACTTTGGATTGATCACCTTCGACAGTGACATTGACACATGGAAGAATGAACTCCTGAAAGCTACCGAGCAAAACCTGGAGAATGCAAAATCTTTTGTGGAGGAAATAAGAGAGAGAGGAGGTGAGTTCCCAATGCTAAATTGAGAGTAAGAAAGTTGTACCTCAAAGTGACACAACTGTGTTTGTTGTTCCTTCAGCCACAGACATAAACGCTGCAGTTCTAGCAGGAGTGGACATGATCAATCGACATCCACGAGAGGGAATCGCCTCCATCCTGATCCTGCTGACCGATGGAGATCCCACTTCAGGCACAGATTCACACTGACAAACACAAGCTGATGGTGTTTTATTGTAGCGCTAGTTTACTCAGTCTAATTAGAAGATTAAAATAAAGATAAAAATACCTGTGGGACCAGTGGATGATGATCATGAACTATTTGTTTATTGTCTTTGTCAGTGAGAGAAAAGAAATATGAAACTGCCCAATGCATTCATTGCGTTCTGATCACTCAAATAATGCCATCATTAGGATTTTCAAGCATGTACTGAAGGTAGTCTAACTCAGTTTTTCCCTCTTAACAGGCGAAACTAACTTAGAGAAGATAATGGCCAATGTGAAAGAGGCCATTGGACTAAAGTTTCCTCTCTATTGTCTTGGTTTTGGACATGATGTTAACTTTGACTTCCTGACAAAGATGTCACTGGAAAATGGAGGAGTTGCTCGCAGGATTTATGAAGATTCGGACGCTGATCTACAGCTGCAGGTGGACTACAGAGAATCAGCTGTGAATTCATCTTCAGTGCTTCTCTGTTGTTTGAATGCATTTAAACGCTTTATTTTGTTTGTTAAATTGTAGGGCTTCTATGACGAAGTTGCCGTCCCTCTCCTCACTGACATTCAACTTAAATACACAGAAGGGACAAACCTTACCAAGAGCAGCTTTAACCTGTACTTCAACGGCTCTGAGATTGTGGTATCTGGACAAATCACAGACAACAGTGTGGAGAGTTTCACCACTGAAGTCATTGCAGTCTCAGTAAGACCATCATGGTGCTTTACAAACTGTATCAAATTGGTAGGGATTGAGTTGGCTGGGTTTTCTTTTCTTAGCAGTCTCAACCGAGGTCATTATATTGGATATTAGGATCATTGATGGTCAGTTGTTTAAGAGTTTGGAATAGGGGTGTAAGGGTACACAAAACTGACCGTTCGGTACGCACCTCGGTTTTGAAGTCACAGTTCAGGTGGGGAGAAGACTAAACAAAATTGTTGTTGTTTTTTTTAAATTAAACAGTAGTTTACTGAACAAATTGTGTATCTGTCTTTAAATGAATTCAATTATAATTAAAAGTTTCTTACAGATAAAAAAAAAATCTCTGCTAATGCTGTAAACTATATAGGGAGGCCTTACTTGCACATTACTATAATATTAAAGGTTCAGAGCCCAAATGATTAACCTAAATTTAGCTATTTATTCTTAAATATAACAATCAACACTACAAATTGTAATTTCTCTGGCGAACTAGCAAGCTGTGGACTCGCCTGAGGTAAATTCTACAGTGTTTACAAGCTGTTTTATTTATGTAGTTGGGCCGCTGAAACACTGCTTGAGCGATTACACGAGATATTATACATTTTAGTAAGTTGTACTGTATCTTTCAACATACCTTCAGGTGTTCATTTTTATTCTGTAGCTAGTATTAAAGAGGAAGGAGATGATCACGCTCTTCACTGCTGCTCTGTACAGGGATCTGTCACGCCACATTAAAGAGCACCGTTTTTTGTTTGAATTACGTGATAACAGGATTTGAAAGATGACACTTTGTTTCTTATCAAAAGTAACAAAACACGGAGCTTATTGGATTATCGTTGATTATTCGTCACATAGATCTAATGGGGCTGGGCTGGGCTGGGGGCGCGTGTTCGGTACGCCATGAGAGTATCGCGGTAAATAACACGTTTTTTTTTTTTCGGTTTGAATATCATTACACCCTTTGGAATAATGGTCACTTGTTTTCAGAGAAGGTTATTGGTGAAAGTGGTAATGGCAACATTCATGATGAAAATGTTCACTAGTATCATTATTTCTGAGCAGAAGGGCAGTAATGTGACGTATCAGGACACTGTAATGATAAAAGACCCCAGTGATGTCCCACCTGAGAATGAAGATTTCATGGAGAGACTGTGGGCTCACCTTACTGTGAAGCAACTACTGGAAAGGCAGTAAGTTTATGGAGTGATATCACATTCTGCATTTTAAATCGGACATTGAGGACATCTTTTTGTCTTAGGGTGCTCCTTAAAGGACAAGAGAAAGAGGACGAAGAGAAAGAAGCTCTCAAACTCTCTCTGAAATACCAGTTTGTCACTCCCCTCACCTCTATGGTCGTCACGAAGCCACAGGAAGATGAAGTGGAAGTTGCAGACAAACCCAGAGAGGGAGGAGAGGAACTCAGACCTCCAAGTGAGAACTGAGGGGTTTTAGTATCTTACAATCTTGTAAATGAAAGCGTGCAAATATTTGACCTTTAACAAAAGAGCGAGGTCCATTTTATGCGGCAAAATAAACACTTATAACTTATATATATATATTATAATATATAATTATCATTATAATAGTTAAACAAAACATCTAATAAATCATATGAAACTACATCTGATTCTGTATCTGAACTTATCATCTTATTAACTTATCAACTGAGTCATAATCACTTGTGAAATAGCTTTAATTAACTACTGTACAGTTTATTTCATTACTAAATATATTATCAACCTAGCAATTTGAGTAAAAACTTGAATTGACACGAATTTCAGTCTCCTTTTGTCAAAAATGAGTGCAGAATCTTTGTTTTAATCACTTTGTTTTAGAATGTTGAAAATTCTAGACTTTGCTTCCAGCTTTAAATAAAAGAATGTCACAGATTTTCACAGTTTTGGTCTTGGACTTGCTGCCTACTGTATACTGTGAATAACTCTTTTCTCTTTCTTTTTTAATCAGCACAGGGTTTCCGTCCTCCATCTCGGAATCCTTCAAGTAGGTATAAAATGGTGAACTAACAGTTCGATTACTCAAACTATTGCAGAGAATTTAAAGTTGTGATGAAAAGGTAATACCAACAGATATTTTCTCCTGTATTGTGATGCACAACCGAGTGAAATGGTTTAGCAAAAATCGAATACGATTTTGGGATGAAATACACCTTTTTACCATCTAGGCTACATAAACTTAATTTGAACAAAGTGTTGAAGTCGTGCATACGTCACCAGAGAGAAGTCACTAGAAGATCCAGTTATTTTGATTAAAAACTACGAGGTCAGAAAAAAAAGAAAAGAAATATACATGAATAGACGATTCACAAAGAGTTTTATAACATGCATTTAGAAAATAGATAGAGTGAATTTGAATTCCTAGCCAAATGGAGTATACTGCGTCTGCTTTAAATTTTTCCTACTTTTTTCAACAGCATCATTTCAGCATCATTTACGAACTGGTCAGTCTGGTCAGCCTGGTCATGCTGGGTGTCTTCTGCCTCCTCCGCCTCCTCCGCATGTTGCTCATCCAGGGTTCTATGGTATGCTTTTTTCCCTTCTATTAGTTGAGAAAGACTCCAATACTTTCTCAATAATGTGTTTATCATTGGCTACTTTGCTTTTGTTTTTATAATTTGTTTTTTAAATAATTACTGCAAATTTGTTCTATTAAAAGCAAAATCAAGAGTCAATCCATACAAAAAAGGTTCAGATAAAGAAAAACGAAATGCATTAGGTGCGATTTCAGAAATAAAGCCTCTTAAAGGGATCGTTCATCCTATCATTTTCACACTCGAATGTTTTAATCCAGTATGCCCTTCTTTCCTTTGTGGACCACAAAAGGAGCATTTAAAAAAAATGTCCCACTCATGCTCATCCATATAATGGCAATGAATAGTATCAAGCTTTTTAAAAAAGATGCGCAAGCGTCATAGGACGATACCATGCAACACGTGTTGTATATTTAACGTTTTCTGCAGGTATACGATAGGGTTTGGTAAAAACAAACAGATATGTAAATTCCTATTAACGAAAATCCTGACTTTTGCCGTTGGTCTTCTGTGCATTCGTGAGACTTCAGTTCACTCACCCAGAAAAACACTTAAGTTGTGAGAAATCAAGAGCCTTAAGAACATGACAGGAAATACAATCCATGTACCTTCTTCTTTGAAGTGAATATATCCGTTGTTCGTCGCAACAAGTTATCGTGATCATATATCATTTAACTGTCCTGCTGACTGTCATCTGACAACCAGAGTTCCTGTCCGGAGATTCAAATCGGTGAAGAAAGTACAGATAGTTTTTTTGTGATTTCTTGGCGTTGTATTTATAAATTATGCTATGTTCTCCTTTTGTGGTCTGAAAAAGACAGAACAGTATACTGCATAAGAACAACACCAAGGTGAGTGATTGATGGCTAGTTTCATTTTCACTATTCCTTCAACATTAAAAGCAACATTTGGCAATACATTTAAATAATGAAAGAGAAATTATTTAAATGTAGCATATGTTTTGTGAAAGTTATTCTCATTTTTTATTGATTTCATTGATTGCTTTTATTCAGTAACATTGATAAACACACAAAAGATGTGTTATAAGTAGTCTGCTCTTTATTTAACCCCCCCCCCCCCTTTTTTTAGGTTTAAGTGACATTGGGTTACCTTATGGTACGTATGAATACTCTATAACTTTGATTTTGCCTTGTGTAAGTCTAATTTGACCAATTGCACCTTCTCTTGCAATCTATGCCAGGTGTATAAATATTTCTCAAATGTACCATATTATGTTGGACAATTTTATATAATGATTATGATACAGCATTTGGTTATATTCTCTCTTAGTTCCAACAGTACTGAGCAACCGTTTCCTGCTGCCTGCTGCTGCTCAGTCTAAACCACTTTGTTTTGACATTCCTCTTCCTCACAAACTGAAATTGCTTCAGGATTCTGCTTCAGGTGAATATTACACATTTAAGACCCGTTCACACCAAGAACTATAACTGTAAAGATTATGATAAAGTTCTAGTTCTAAAAATAGTTCTATATATAAAAGAATAGCACTGTCCACACCACAGCTACAGCGATAACTATATAGAGAAACTATAAAACACTTGACAGCCAATCAGAATCCATTCTAATTTAAGTCCTATATTCCCTCTAAATAAAGGAGCAGAAGTATTAAAGGATTAGTTCACTTTGAAATTAAAATTACCCCAATCTTTACGCACCCTCAAACCATCCTGGGTGTATTTGACCTTCTTCTTTCCGATGAACACAATCGGAGTTATATTAATAAATATCCTGACGCGTCCAAGCCTTACAATGGTGGTGAATGGGACCAACGCATATAAAGCTCAAGAAAGTGCATCCATCCAACGGAAACATACTCCACACGGCTCGGGGGGGTTAATAAAGGCCTTCTGAAGCGAAACGATATGTTTATGTAAGAAATATATCCATATTTATCTTCAGAAGGCCTTTATTAACCCCCCAGAGCCGTGTGGAGTATGTTTGCGTTGGATGGATGCACTTTCTTCAGCTTCATACGCGTTGGTCCCATTCACTGCCATTATAATGTAAACCTTGTTCATCAGAAAGCACATGGTCATATACAGGATGCTTGAGCAGTAGCATTAGCCAGGATGGCTTGAGGTAAAGGTCAGTAAATCTTGGAGTAATTTTCTTTTCAAAGTAAATTAATATGTTAACAGGGAGAAGATCATTATGCCAGGCTAGCAAACAGTGTAAAATAAAATTTCCTCAGGTGTCCAGCACTAGTTTTGACATTATTGTCTTGCTTCCTTTGAAGTTGCAGTGAAAAAGAGTGGCCGTTGTATTTATTCCACTATATTGACAGCTAAATTCACTGTTAGATTATATTGATTAAAGTAGCTATTCACTCGAAACATAGCATGTGGAGGATATCTGCTGGTTAAATGCAACAAGAACAGCAAAAACATGTAAAGACTTTCAAACCGCAGCACATGAGCTTAGAATAAACAGACCGTTATCGTTTGTTGGTGTGGACGCAAATATAGTTATAGTTATCTTCTAGGTGTAATCAGGCCTTTACTCTACATGATCATCCTTTTGAATGTCATCTTTTTTAAATGGATGTTTTGTACATACACTTACTGTCTGACTTCCTTTGTGTCTTAGAGTTCTCTATGAATGGAGAATCGAGACGAAAGGGATTCAGTAAAATTGCCCTTCATTACAAAACAAATCATCACCTGACGATAAACACAGTGTCTATCAGATACCACGATGGCCAGAATCATGTTGAGTTTTTGTGGGACCAGGAACTGACTCAGCACAGTACAGAGGGGTATATACTACTCAATCTATATGTGTCTTACTATATTTGTGTATGTTAGAGTCACTTTCTGTGAAGTTGAATTCATTCATCTGTTTCTCTGTCTCAACAGCGTGTCTCTGATTATACGGAGCAATGAAGTGGACATTACTATGGGAAACACACGCGTTGTTATTCTTCTTCACAAGAAAAATGGTGACGTGTTTCTGTGGCCGGCCGTTCGGCAACAGCCAAAAGATGTCGGTTTGATGGGCATTTTAGGTATGAGTGCTTCACTTATTAAACATTTAAACATGTATTAACACAACTGACCCAGATGACAGGGAATGTTCTCAGAGCTTTAGCTAATGTTTTTTCTCTCAAAGTTATAAACAAACGTTCTTCCAGTAACATTAATAGAATGTGTGTTTAAAATGATCTGGTCTTTAATGATGTTATGCAAACATTAGCATGAAAATGTTATTTATATATCTAGTTCAGTCATGAAAGTTTAAAGGACAGGGCTGACAGGTCCTTTACATGAAATCTGCAAGCAATCACATCGTTGGTCTCTGACGATCATGCAGCCAATGAGATTGGTTGCTCAACATTTGAATAGTTTGGTTATTTGTTTGCTGGAAGCTTCAGAGTTCCTCTGAAACCCCCCACCTCCCCAGCTCCACCTACCTAGATTTGCTAAAGGATTTATGCATGTCTATTTATGCTGTAGCAGCGGCATTTCTATTAGCAGTAGCGAAAAAACTGGACATTTTAAATTTTCAGTGAACATTCAGAAACAACATTTTCATAACTTAACAAGAACATTAGCAAAACTATCTTAGAACATATTTTTGTCAGCTGGGTGAACAAATAAATGCTAAATTTTGATTTGTAACTTCATTATACCAACACGGGATAAAATCTCAATAACTGGATAATATTGAAGGAAAAGCTGAGGCTTCATATGAGGAGATTCAAGGATCTCAAACACCAACTCTAAAGATAATGGACCAGGAAGTGAAGACGAGCTTGTAAGTGATCAAAAGATGTAAACACAGCTGATTTTTTTCTTATATTATAAATGTGTTCTAATCTATG
The DNA here is from genome assembly GCA_037194245.1 of Opsariichthys bidens. Classification (NCBI taxonomy): domain Eukaryota; kingdom Metazoa; phylum Chordata; class Actinopteri; order Cypriniformes; family Xenocyprididae; genus Opsariichthys; species Opsariichthys bidens. The sequence goes on from CM074299.1 coordinate 14,162,388, forward strand.
AATGTATCTGTAGGGAGGATGTCACAGACTACACACTTCCTTCAACTCCAGTTATCAGATGTTGGCTTGTCCCGTTCCAGTCTCTGATGCAGGGAGACATTTCTGATTTCACTGTCACTCAGCTGTAGAGTTCAAAGTGGACAAATTATAACTGGGATAGATAATGTTTCTATGTAAAACACTGTAAAAAATTTAAAACAATTTTTTCAGTTATTGGCAACTGTCTGTCAGTGTATCTACCTTTAAATTTTATGAATACATAGCAACCCTTCAATTGGTGCCTTTTTAAGTACATGATTGTAATTATTTCTGTAAAGTATGTGTTTTTTGAAGTCATAAAATAAAAACACCACAACAAACTTCTACAGAATTTGGATTATTTAAAAGTTATATAGATAATACATTTTCTAAAAAAAAAAAAAAAGCATGCCTCAATTTTGACTTTTGATGAGTTCAAGAGACTCTGATTACAAATAAAGGGGTGGTTTGAATCCGGTCAATAATAGCCAATCGCATGATGTGGTCTGGACTTTAAAGGCAGTGTGCGCATCGAGGTCTGTTTTATGAGCAGGTCATGATGGATCGAGCAGCTCTCAGACTGATTCTCTTGGTCGTCTTTTTCATCTCATCCAGTTCACAACCTGTTAAGAAGGTGAGAAATAAAGCTCAGTTTAAGATGAAGATGTGTCAAAATTCTAAAAACAGATGAATTATTTGTATTTCAGATGAAGATGCTGACAAACTATTTCATACATGTTGAATGTATCGTGTTCAAAAGTTTTTTGGGTCAGTAGGTTTTTTTTTATTATTCAAGAAATTAACTTTTAATCATTAAATTGATCAAACGTGACCATTTAGACATTTATAATGTTACTAAAGATTTCTATATGAAAGCTGCCGTTTTAAACTAATCATCAAAGAATCCTAAAAAAAAACTGTGTGTTGTTAAAGTGTTTTTAGCACTAAAATCAAATGTTTCCTAAGCATAAAATCATATCGGAAATCAATCAGAAAATTCAGCTTTGATCAAAGGAATAAATTATATTTTAAAATTCAATATGGTAGAAAACTAAATTGCAAAATTATTTCACAAAATTACTCATTTTAGAGTCTTTTAGATCAAATAAATGCAGTCTTGGTAAGCCTAAGAAACTTTCAGAAATTAAAGAGCGTACTGATTTTTGAACAGCAGTGTATCATTTAAAAGGCAGTTTGAGTAAAGAGAACTATCTGTTGCTCAATAGTTTACACTGAGATGTAGTTGTTGTTTAGTCCAAAGGCCTTTTCTCCATTTTCGTGCAGTAAATGTTTGAACAATCCCACACAAAAGGAGGAGTAAATGTACACAATCCAATTTGACTGTGCTGTTTGTCTCAACAGAAACAAGATGTGGACATATACAGCTTCTACATTAACTCCACGGTCACCAGTCGCTACGCCACAACGGTCATCACAAGCCGTGTGGCGAACAGACTGAATGAATCTCAAGAGATCCAGTTTGAGGTCAAGATACCCAAGAATGCCTTCATCAGCAAATTCAGAATGTATGGAACATGAGTACTGTTATATAAGTCGAGATAAAGTGGTAAAGAATCTATTTATAACATGTGTGTCTCAGGTCATGTCCATTATAATGCAGCTAAACAACAGCAAAATAAAGATTTATAAATTATTTTATGCAATATGTCTGAGATACACACATTAAGAGGATGTCATTGTCTTTTTCTCCATAGGACCATAGAGGGGAAGACATATGATGGTGTTGTGAAGGAAAAACAGGAAGCTCAGCAGCAGTACAGTACAGCAGTATCTCGAGGAGAAAGTGCTGGACTGATCAAGTACTGGACATTAAAAAAATAGTTCCATAAAATATGTTTTTATAGCATGTTTAATAATATGCTGAGGTTAATTTCTATTTCAGATCTGTTGGAAGGACTTTAGAGGACTTTAAAACTTCAGTGACGGTGGCTGCTTTTAGTAAAGTGACCTTTGAGTTGACCTACGAAGAACTGCTAAAGCGCCGCCTTGGCAAATATGAGTTACTCATCAATGCCCAACCGATGCAGCCGGTGGCAGATTTCAAGGTACAACAAGAAACGAAGAGGGAAATAGATCATCAATTTAAATGAATAGAATGATCATGTTTCTTTTACTCACATTAGATGGATGTACACATCCAAGAGAAACCAGGAATTTCCTTCTTGGAGGTGGAAGGAGATTTGAGCACCGGTGATCTGACCAATGCCATCAAAACCACCAGAGCAGACAAAGACGTAAGAGCTTAAAATGAGGGTAAAACACTTAGATGTTCTCATTATGCTACTACACTTCAAATAAAGTGACCAGATGACCGAACGGATCATTTCAGGCATGGGTGACCTTCTACCCCACTCGAGATCAACAGACCAAGTGTAAAAGCTGTGGAGAAAACGGGCTGAATGGTGACCTGCTTATAAGATACGATGTTGAAAGACGAAATCCTAAAGGAGAAATCATGGTACATTTTTCAATAACGTGCTTTACAAGAGTAAAATAAATTTGGCAAATGATTTTGAAAGACTGGCTATGTAAAAAGACTTGAATGATGTTCAGAATGTACTTTTGTTTTCTCTCAGGTATCAAAAGGCTATTTTGTCCACTACTTTGCACCCTCTGATGTTCCACGTATTCCCAAAAATGTGGTGTTCATCATTGACCGGAGCGGTTCAATGCGAGGCAAAAAAATAGATCAGGTAAATGTCAACATTTCAGCCAAAGGGTTAGGGTTAGGGCAATACTTTTAAGCATGAAATTATACCGCCAGTAGGTGGAGGCAAATGACCGTCTTAAGAGTGAGTCATTGAATCATTCTTTGAAATGATGAATAGGTCATTTAAAGTTTGACTCAACTGATTCATTCAAAATGTTGAATTATTGGGAATGAAACACTACTGAGGATTGTTGTGAGATATGCTATGGTTCTGAAGGGATCTTTGTTTGGATCTATATTTTTGCTGAAGAAAAACAGTCAATGTTGTTCCTAAAACGTAACTGGCTTAATTTTAACTTCTTGTTTATTGATCTGTTGTATGATATCAGTCAGTGTCACATTTTCAATCGTGATTTCAATAATCAGCACTCTTCTGTAATATTGTTCAACTGAATTTTTAAGTTTCATTGTGTGTGTGTGTGTGTGTCTTCTTTGTGTACATTGAATGTAATAAAAATCAGAATCAGTTGCCTAGTTATTTTTTGTGATTGATGTTTTAATCATGTAATTTGTCCGGTTGAGCAAGTCTGGCCCAATTTAAACCCTGGTCGTAATGGAGAATTAATAACCTTCAGGTTTTCTAACAGAAGTGTTTTTCCTTAGACACGTTTGGCACTGCTGAGGATTTTAAATGATCTTGATGAGGATGACCACTTTGGATTGATCACCTTCGACAGTGACATTGACACATGGAAGAATGAACTCCTGAAAGCTACCGAGCAAAACCTGGAGAATGCAAAATCTTTTGTGGAGGAAATAAGAGAGAGAGGAGGTGAGTTCCCAATGCTAAATTGAGAGTAAGAAAGTTGTACCTCAAAGTGACACAACTGTGTTTGTTGTTCCTTCAGCCACAGACATAAACGCTGCAGTTCTAGCAGGAGTGGACATGATCAATCGACATCCACGAGAGGGAATCGCCTCCATCCTGATCCTGCTGACCGATGGAGATCCCACTTCAGGCACAGATTCACACTGACAAACACAAGCTGATGGTGTTTTATTGTAGCGCTAGTTTACTCAGTCTAATTAGAAGATTAAAATAAAGATAAAAATACCTGTGGGTCCAGTGGATGATGATCATGAACTATTTGTTTATTGTCTTTGTCAGTGAGAGAAAAGAAATATGAAACTGCCCAATGCATTCATTGCGTTCTGATCACTCAAATAATGCCATCATTAGGATTTTCAAGCATGTACTGAAGGTAGTCTAACTCAGTTTTTCCCTCTTAACAGGCGAAACTAACATAGAGAAGATAATGGCCAATGTGAAAGAGGCCATTGGACTAAAGTTTCCTCTCTATTGTCTTGGTTTTGGACATGATGTTAACTTTGACTTCCTGACAAAGATGTCACTGGAAAATGGAGGAGTTGCTCGCAGGATTTATGAAGATTGGGACGCTGATCTACAGCTGCAGGTGGACTACAGAGAATCAGCTGTGAATTCATCTTCAGTGCTTCTCTGTTCTGTTTGAATGCATTTAAATGCTTTATTTTGGTTTGTTATATTGTAGGGCTTCTATGACGAAGTTGCCGTCCCTCTCCTCACTGACATTCAACTTAAATACACAGAAGGGACAAACCTTACCAAGAGCAGCTTTAACCTGTACTTCAACGGCTCTGAGATTGTGGTATCTGGACAAATCACAGACAACAGTGTGGAGAGTTTCACCACTGAAGTCATTGCAGTCTCAGTAAGACCATCATCGTGTTTTACAAACTGTATCATATTGGTAGGGATTGAGTTGGCTGGGTTTTTCTTTTCTTAGCAGTCTCAACCGAGGTCATTATATTGGATATTAGGATCATTGGAATAATGGTCACTTTGTTTTCAGAGAAGTTATTGGTGAAAATGGAAATGACTGCATTCCTGATGAAAATGTTCACTAGTATTATTATTTCTGAGCAGAAGGGCAGTAATGTGACGTATCAGGACACTGTAATGATAAAAGACCCCAGTGATGTCCCAGCTGAGAATGAAGATTTCATGGAGAGACTGTGGGCTTACCTTACTGTGAAGCAACTTCTGGAAAGGCAGTAAGTTTATGGAGTGATATCACATTTTGCATTTTAAATCAGACATTGAGGACATCTTTTTGTCTTAGGGTGCTTCTTAAAGGACAAGAGAAAGAGGACGAAGAGAAAGAAGCTCTCAAACTCTCCCTGAAATACCAGTTTGTCACTCCCCTCACCTCTATGGTCGTCACGAAGCCACAGGAAGATGAAGTGGAAGTTGCAGACAAACCCAGAGAGGGAGGAGAGGAAGTCAGACCTCCAAGTGAGAACTGAGGGGTTTTAGTATCTTACAATCTTGTAAATGAAAGCGTGCAAATATTTGACCTTTAACAAAAGAGCGAGGTCCATTTTATGCGGCAAAATAAACACAGTGACGGCAGCAATATGAGAAGTTATATATAACTTATATATATATATATATATATTATAATATATAATTATCATTATAATAGTTAAACAAAACATCTAATAAATCATATGAAACTACATCTGATTCTGTATCTGAACTTGAATAAAGTCATAATCACTTGTGAAATTAACTACTGTACAGTTTATTTCATTACTAAATATATTATCAACATAGCAATTTGAGTAAAAACTTGAATTGACACGAATTTCAGTCTCCTTTTGTCAAAAATGAGTGCAGAATATTTGTTTTAATCGCTTTGTTTTAGAATGTTGAAAATTCTAGACTTTGGTTCCAGCTTTAAATAAAAGAATGTCACAGATTTTCACAGTTTTGGTCTTGGACTTGCTGCCTACTGTATACTGTGAATAACTCTTTTCTCTTTCTTTTTTAATCAGCACAGGGTTTCCGTCCTCCATCTCGGAATCCTTCAAGTAGGTATAAAATGGTGAACTAACAGTTCGATTACTCAAACTATTGCAGAGAATTTAAAGTTGTGATGAAAAGGAAGTAGATATTTTCTCCTGTATTGTGATGCACAACCGAGTGAAGCGGCTTAGCAAAAATTGAAAACACCTTTTTACCATCTAGGCTACACAAACTTTATTTGAACAAAGTGTTGAAGTCGTGCATACGTCACCAGAGAGAAGTCACAGGAAGATCCAGTTATTTTGATTAAAAACTACGAGGTCAGAAAAAAAGAAAAGAAACATATACATGAATAGACGATTCACAAAGAGTTTTATAACATGCATTTAGAAAATAGATAGGGTGAATTTGAATTCCTAGCCAAATGGAGTATACTGCATCTGCTTTAAATTTTTCCTACTTTTTTCAACAGCATCATTGAAGCATCATTTAAGTTCTGGTCGGTCTGGTCGGCCTGGTCGGCCTAGTCTATTTACTAAGCATGCTGGGCGTGTTCTGCCTGGTCTGCCTGGTCCGCCTCCTCCACCTCCTCCGCCTCCTCCGCCTGCTGCTCATCCAGGGTTCTTTAGTATGCTTTTTTCCCTTCTATTAGTTGACAAAGACTCCTATACTTTCTCGATAATGTGTTTATCATTGGCTACTTTGTTTTTGTTTTTATAATTTGTTTTTTAAATAATTACTGCAAATTTGTTCTATTAAAAGTAAAATCAAGAGTAAATCCATACAAAAAAAGGTTCAGACAAAGAAAAACGAAATGCATTAAGTGCGATTTAGAAATAAAGCCTCTTAAAGGGATCGTTCATCCTATCATTTTCACACCCTAATGTTTTAATCCAGTATGCCTTCTTACTTTTGTGGACCACAAAAGGAGCATTTAAAAAAAATTTCCCACTCATGCTCATCCATATAATGGCAAGGAATAGCATCAAGCTTTTTAAAAAAGATGCGAAAGCATCATAGGACGATACCATGCAACACGATTTGTATATTTAACGTTTTCTGCAGGTATACGATAGGGTTTGGTAAAAACAAACAGATATGTAAATTCCTATTAACGAAAATCCTGACTTTTGCCGTTGGTCTTCTGTGCATTCGTGAGACTTCAGTTCACTCACCCAGAAAAACACTCAAGTTGTGAGAAATCAAGAGCCATAAGAACATGACAGGAAATACAATCCATGTACCTTCTTCTTTGAAGTGAATATATCCGTTGTTCGTCACAACAAGTTATCGTGATCATATATCATTTAACCGTCCTGCTGACTGTCATCTGACAACCAGAGTTCCTGTCCGGAGATTCAAATCGGTGAAGAAAGTACAGATAGTTTTTTTGTGATTTCTTGGCGTTGTATTTATAAATTATGCTATGTTCTCCTTTTGTGGTCTGAAAAAGACAGAACAGTATACTGCATAAGAACAACACCAAGGTGAGTGATTGATGGCTAGTTTCATTTTCACTATCCCTTCAACATTAAAAGCAACATTTGGCATTTTTTATTGATTTCATTGATTGCTTTTATTCAGTAACATTGATAAACACACAAAAGATGTGTTATAAGTAGTCTGCTCTTCATTTAACACCCCCCCCCCCCTCTTTTTTAGGTTTAAGTGACATTGGGTTAGCTTATGGTACGTATGAATACTCTATAACTTTGATTTTGCCTTGTGTAAGTCTAATTTGATCAATTGCACCTTCTCTTGCCCTTAGACCAAATGCCCCTGCTTCCACGGCAGAGAGAGCAATCCTTGCCAGGTGTATAAATATTTCTCAAATGTACCATATTATGTTGGACAATTTTATATAATGATTATGATACAGCATTTGGTTATATTCTCTCTTTGTTCCAACAGTACTGAGCAACCGTTTCCTGCTGCCTGCTGCTGGTCAGTCTAAACCAATTTGTTTTGACATTCCTCTTCCTCACAAACTGAAATTGCTTCAGGATTCTGCTTCAGGTAAATATTACACATTTAAGACCCGTTCACACCAAGAACTATAACTGTAAAGATTACGATAAAGTTCTAATTCTAAAAATAGTTCTATATATATAAGAAAAATAGAAGAATATAAAAGAATAGCACTGTCCACAAAAAAAAAACACTTGACAGCCAATCAGAATCCATTCTAATTTAGGTCCTCTATTCCCTCTAAATAAAGAAGGAGAAGTATTAAAGGATTAGTTCACTTTCAAATTAAAATTATCCCAAGCTTTACGCACCCTCAAGCCATCCTGGGTGTATTTGACCTTCTTCTTTCTGATGAACACAATTGGAGTTATATTAATAAATATCCTGGCCTTACAATGGCAGTAAATGGGACCAACGCGTATGAAGCTCAAGAAAGTGCATCCATCCAACGGAAACATACTCCACACGGCTCGGGGGGGTTAATAAAGGCCTTCTGAAGCGAAACGATATGTTTATGTAAGAAATATATCCATATTTATCTTCAGAAGGCCTTTATTAACCCCCCAGAGCCGTGTGGAGTATGTTTGCGTTGGATGGATGCACTTTCTTCAGCTTCATACGCGTTGGTCCCATTCACTGCCATTATAATGTAAACCTTGTTCATCAGAAAGCAAACGGTCATAGGGTAGTCGTAGTCGGGTAGTCGTGGCCTAATGGTGAGGGAGTTGGGCTTGTAATCAGAAGGTTGCAGGTTCGATTCCCACGCCAGCAGGAATTGAAGGTGGGAATTGTGAATAAACAACACTCTCTCCACCTTCGATTGGAGGTGATTGGATTTTGATTGGATTTTATTGGATTTTATTGGATTTTATTGGATTTTTTATTGGATTGGATGATTGGATTTTATTGCTGTCGCAATAGCTGCCCACTGCTCTGGGTGTGTGTTCACTGTGTGTGTGTGTGTTCACTACTCACTGCTGTGTGTGTGCGCACTTGGGATGGGTTAAATGCAGAGCACCAATTTCGAGTATGGGTCACCATACTTGACAATACATCACGACTTTCACTTTTTCATTTTCAAAGAAAATGACCCCAAGATTTACTGACCCTCAAGCCATCCTGGGTGTATACCCAGGATGGCTTGAGGGTCAGTAAATCTTGGGGTCATTTTCTTTTCAAAGTAAATTAATACGTTAACAGGGACAAGATCATTATGCCAGGCTAGCAAATTATTGTCTTGCTTCCTTTGAAGTTGCTGTGAAAAAGAGTGGCCGTTGTTTTTATTCCACTATATTGACAGCTAAATTCACTGTTAGATTATATTGATTAAAATAGCTATTCACTCGAAACATAGCATGTGGAGGATATCTGCTGGTTAAATGCAACAAGAACCGCAGCACATGAGCTTAGAACAAACAGACCATTATCGTTTGTTGGTGTGGACGCAAATATAGTTATAGTTATCTTCTAGGTGTAATCAGGTACATACACTTACTCTGTGACTTCCTGTGTGTCTTAGAGTTCTCTATGAATGGAGAATCGAGACGAAATGGATTCAGTCAAATTGCCCTTCATTACAAAACAAATCATCACCTGACGATAAACACAGTGTCTATCAGATACCACGATGGCCAGAATCGTGTTGAGTTTTTGTGGGACCAGGAACTCACTCAGCACAGTACAGAGGGGTATATACTACTCAATCTATATGTGTCTTACTATATTTGTGTATGTTAGAGTCACTTTCTGTGAAGTTGAATTCATTCATCTGTTTCTCTGTGTCAACAGCGTGTCTCTGATTATACGGAGCAATGAAGTGGACGTTACTATGGGAAACACACGCGTTGTTATTCTTCTTCACAAGAAAAATGGTGACGTGTTTCTGTGGCCGGCCGTTCGGCAACAGCCAAAAGATGTCGGTTTGATGGGCATTTTAGGTATGAGTGCTTCACTTATTAAACATTTAAACATGTATTAACACAACTGACCCAGCTAACAGGGAATGTTCTCAGAGCTTTAGCTAATGTTTTTGCAAGGTTCTCTCAAAGTTATGAACAAACGTTCTTCCAATAACATGTGTTAAAAATGATTTGGTCTTTAATGTTCTACAAACATTAGCATGAAAATGTTATTTATATATCTAGTTCAGTCATGAAAGTTTAAAGGACGCAGGCTGACAGGTCCTTTACATGAAATCTGCAAGCAATCACATCATTGGTCTCTGACGATCATGCAGCCAATGAGATTGGTTGCTCAACATTTGAATAGTTTGGTTTTTTGTTTGCTGGAAGCTTCAGAGTTCCTCTGAAACCCCCACCTCCCCAGCTCCACCTGCCTAGATTTGCTAAAGGATTTATGCATGTCTATTTATGCTGCAGCAGTGGCATTTCTATTAGCAGTAGCGAAAAAACTGGACATTTTAAATTTTCAGTGAACATTCAGAAATAACATTTTCATAACTTAACAAGAACATTAGCAAAACTATCTTAGAATATATTTTTGTCAGCTGGGTGAAAAAAATAAATGCTAAATTTAATTTGTAACTTTTTAAACCAACACGGGATAAAATCTCAATAACTGGATAATATTGAAGGAAAAATTGAGGCTACATATGAGGAGATTCAAGGATCTCAAACACCAACTCTAAAGATAATGGACCAGGAAGTGAAGACGAGCTTGTAAGTGATCAAAAGATATAAACAAAGCTGATTTTTTTCTTTTATTATATATGTGTTTTAATCTATGAATGTATCTGTAGGGAGGATGTCACAGACTACACACTTCCTTCAACTCCAGTTATCAGATGTTGGCTTGTCCCGTTCCAGTCTCTGATGCAGGGAGACATTTCTGATTTCACTGTCACTCAGCTGTAGAGTTCAAAGTGGACAAATTATAACTGGGATAGATAATGTTTCTATGTAAAACATTTTCTGATGTTTGTTTTAAGTATATTTTTCAGTCATTTGATGAAAAATAAACCGTTTCATGGATTCATCAACTTAAAGATGAGTTAGATGTGTTATTTAAAATGATCCCACTTCAAAATATATGTGATTTGTAATCATAATAGGCTTTTTTGTGATGAGCATTTCTTTTTGCATTAAAAACTCTTTACTTATCTATCTATCTATCTATCTATCTATCTATCTATCTATCTATCTATCTATCTATCTATCTATCTATCTATCTATCTATCTATCTATCTATCTATCTATCTATCTATATATCTATCTATCACATGACATTTAATGTCAATTATAGAACATAATTCTTAGAGTTTTTTTAAATTCCTTTGGAACTACAATAAGAAACTGAAAAATCTATTTTACGAATATACAAAATTATGGTTTACTCTGCTATATTTATACTTAGAAATGCCATGTCGAGAAGTCCCAATGAAAAATAACTTGAAAGGAACAGGCAAATAGACGCATGTTTTAACACGGACTGTCCAAAGTTTATGTCATAAACCAAGTCATAGTGATTCATTAGATTAAACTGAGACGATATACTAATGAGGATATTTATGCGTCAGCAGTTACACAGACAATCTAAACGATGTCCGGGACACTTTATCTGTACGTTTTAACCTTTGCCCTTGAGCTTTAAACTTATCTGATCACGTAAACATGAGTTTATGACTTGCTGTAACACTCGCTCCAAAGGAACTTGAGGGAATGTCAATACAGTTAACTTCAGTATTAATAAAAGTGCCAGTTCACCCCAAAATTTAAATTCTGTCCTAAAGTCATTCCAAACGTGTATTGCCTCAAAAATCTGCAGAACTCAAAAGCAGCTATTTTGAAAAATGTCAGGGTTCTTTATGTCAATAAAATGACAGGCAATGAGGTCCAATTGTGTTTTGAACTTTTTTATGGCCAAAATAATTTAAAAACATTCTTTAAAATATCTTCTTTTGTATTCCAAAGATTCTGAATGACATGAGGGTAAGTAAAATGACGACAGAATTGTAATTTTTGGAGGGAAATGTGATTCAATTACAATATTTTAACATTGCTGGAAAAGATATGCAAACTGATTGTCAGTTCCCAAGCTGGAACTAGAATGAAGAGCCTGGGTTACAAAGAAACTACAGTGAGAAGTTGAAGGTTTTATCTATTGACTAAACTTCACAATTCGCCAAATGAGTGGTTAAACAAAGCTCCGTGTTTATAGGAGTTGCGTCACTGCAGGTAGGTTAAAGGCCATTTGACTTGCTTCTCTCCTGCTGTCGAAGTCGCCATTGAAGCACGGCTTGCCACTCCAGATCTTTTGAATAATACCTCGGAAGTTCCGAAAGATTGATATTCTGGACTTTTGAGCTCATATAGACGATGAATTTGTTACACTGATCTTCAAGTTAGAAGACAAATCCAGCAATCCTTTGAATGCATCTGAAGGCAAGTACAACTGCCATCATTCTTTCTTCATATCTGCCATATCTTTAAAGGAATCGAGGACATAAATCTGTGAAAAGACAATTAAACAATGATTTCAACTGATATTTTGACTTCTTTGGAGAGAACTAAACCAACTGCAGTATTTCTGCTCTTTGAGTCCTGCTACAATCATTAACTATTGATGCATTCCAGAGCATTTTATCAAGACTACCGTACGGTACGATCAATGCTCATTGCGTTCTCAGGCAAACTACAAGAATGCATTGTACAACATATAACCGAAAATAATTTTGAAATGTCTGAAAGGGGCAATAGCCGTAAAAAACCCAGTTGCTTTCAGACTCAAACTTTTGAGTGAGTAAAATTTTTAAAGAAGCAAAAAAATAAAGCAATTACACTCAAAATTAGATTGTTGTTAATTCTCGGACACTCCATTATGGTTAATGGGACTACCGAGTCAAACAGTTCCAGTCTTGGGCCGAGTGATGTTGAGCGAGTGTTGGTACCCATATTTGACAGCTTTATCCTGGTGACCGGGGTAGCGGGACACATCCTGGTTCTTATCATCATCTGTCGTATGATGCGGCGAGGATGTGGACAGCCCAACAGAGGAAGGACAGGAGGACTCCAACAGTCAAATGCAAATGGAACGGATGTTTTTCTTCTGTCATTGAGTGTGGCGGACCTTCTCCTACTTTCCTGTCTTCCTTATCACACAGTTGCCATCGCAACCCATCACTGGCCGTTTGGAAGCTTCATGTGCAAGTCCGTCAGTTTCCTGAGTGCGATGTGTACAGCCGCCAGCGCCTTTACACTGGCCGCTTTGGCTTTTGCACGGTACATCATCGTGGTTCACCAGTCAAAAGCGTATCGATGGCGCAGAGAGGGGCGTTTAAAAGTTACTGCAGGCGTACTGTGGATACCAGCTGTTGTGTTGGCATCACCTCAGTTCGCTTGGAGGACGCTGATTTCAGGGCCGGACAACCGTGAAGCTCGTGAGGACTTGGCATGTTTTAATTTCCTTTCTGACAAGAGCCAGTTGGCATATGGAGTGTGCCACTTCCTACTGGCTTTTGCATTTCCGCTCTTGATCATTGTAATAGCCTATGCCAAGATATACCATTTCCTCAAAATCACCCGGCGGGATCGCACGACTCAGGCTGACCGTTTGGAGCACTACCATGTGCACGTCACCCAGACGTCTGCTCTGTTAGTGCTGGCGTTTGCATTGTGCTGGCTGCCTTCCTATGGCTTGATGTTTGCTCAAATAATTGAGGGTGACAATGAGGTTGGAACTTTACCTCACTTCGGACCCTTTGCTACATTTGCTCGCATCATGGCAACCTCTTCTACAGTGGCCAACCCTTTTCTCTATGTTTTCATGTCAGAGAAATTCCGGAAGGAACTAATGGATCTGGTTCGAGGAGGCTGTGGAAACAGACCCTCTTAGAGCCATATGGGATGCTGGAATGATAGTTCACTTTGAGTTACCAAATAATATGATTTATTCCATAAAATACATTGTTTATATACTTGAATGACTGTGTACAGATGCTAACAATTATTTTGTTTTTTAAACAAATATGTAGAACATTTCCAGTGGACACTGAGGAACTTTGGAGTACCTGTTGAGTTAGCAATGGTGTCCTGTTATTTCAATGAAACTATTTTGTTGTTGTTGAGGAGCCTCAGAAAATGTTGAGGAACCAAACAACAGTGAATCCTTTTTATATTTTGTGTCAGTTCATTTACAGACTTGTCAAGGTTTTATTCATCAAAAGAGTGTGTCGTTGACTTGATTTTAATGGAGAACTCTTAAAAATAAAGATTATTTATTGGCATCTATGACTGCACGAAGAACCTTTAACATCAATGGAACCAAAAGGTTGGAATATAGTAGTTCACACAAAGGTTGCATCTGAAAGCTTAAGCAGTTGCAGGCAGAATTTGCGCACAAAGGAACCTCAAAAAACTGACTTTGAAGGCAGCATAACGGCTTAATGATTTAAAGCAAACTAGAGGATTGGTGAAAACTATTTAATTACTATTTAATTTCTCACCAGAAATGACATAAAAGTGGAAAATATTGGTCAAAAATGTACATTTACACAAAATTGACCACCCAACTTTCAGGCTCCATCTTTATTTTTAGCTCAATCGTCACTGAATGGAACACACGGGATTGTTGGATATCAACAGCAGCAAAGAATACATCTATACTCAATCTAACACTGGATTTGGATGTGCCTTTATGCCAAATCCAATGTTAGATTCCCCCCTTTGGAACACTTTGGATGTGCCTTTATGCCAAATCCAGTGTCCCCCCCTTTGGAACCCTTATTTTGTAATAGTGTACTGTGATTAAAAACTGGAAAAGCCAAAGAAAGGCTGAAGTTGATTTTAAAAAAGATAAGCAAATCAAGCAAAAAATATACAATTAAAAGTAAATCTTGAATGGATACCTTCTGTTATTTGATTGCTTTTTATTTGTTCACATAAAATCTTTAGAAATCAGTGCCAAAGACAATCCCATCATGCTCCCTTTGGTCAGTTTTAACAATACAATTTCTATGTTAGATGAGACTGAACCATAGAAAAATTTACTGTGCTTAAAACAGTCCATCAAAATATATTCGTCAACTCAGTCAACTACAGCTGACTGACAGTGAAATCAGAAATCTCGCCCTCCATCACAGCCTGGAACGGAACATGCCAACATTCTCGAACAGAAGTTGAATGTAGTCTGTAATCGCTGACAGTCTCCCTATAGACACAAGTTTCATCAAATACATTCATATATATACACATTTATAAGGTTGTGGGTATTATTAATTTAATCACTTACAAAGATGTCTGCACCTCCTTGTCCATTATCTTCAGTGTTGGTGTTTGTGATCCTTCAATCTTCTCATATGAAATATTGGGTTTTCCTTAAAGATTGTTCACAGATATTGTGACTTGTCACCAGTGTTGGTTTATTTATTCACAATAATGCATTTAATAACAATAAATAGTTAGCTAATCACATTAACATCACTGAAATTCTGGTTATATTTATATTATTCAGGTTTTTCGTCCATATATTCAGAATGGAATACTACATAGTGAACAATGTGCAATGTATTTTTAGCTATTATTTCATGATTTCAAACAATAGTATATAACATTTTTGTGTTATGACCTCAAAAGTTTAATTTATATTAAGCGGTGTCCAGTTGTCATCTTGAGCTGCTTTTTAAATCCATTTTTTATGCCATTCCCTCACTAACTTCCCTCTCATTCGCTACTGGAGGAACCCTTGCAATGTTTAGAAGATTAGTTCACTTCAGAATTCAAATTTCCTGTTAATTTACTCACCCCCATGTCACCCAACATGTTTATGTCGTTCTATCTTCAGTCGAAAAGAAATTTCAGTTTTTGTGGAAAACATTCCAGGAGTTTTCTCCATATAGTGGACTTCAACAGGGACCAACAGGTTGAAGTTTGGGCTGAAGACCAAATTGCAGTTTCAATGCAGCTTCAAAGGACTTCAGCTGAGCAATAAGGGTCTAATCTAGCAAAACGATTGGTCATTTTCTAAAAAAAAATAAATAAATAAAAAATATCTGCTTTTTATCCACAAATGTTCATCTTGCACTGCTCGGCGATTTGCCACACATTATATACGAACCGGGGTAGGGCAAAAACCCCATCTCATTTTCTCCTCCAACTTCAAAATCGTCCGACATCATTTTATACACTTTTTTTTTTTTTTTTTGTAAAGGCCTTTTGACTTTGTCTTTCACATTTTCTTTGTAAACACTTGCGCTGTACTTTCGCCGACTCCCTTTCCGACGTGATTACATAATGCGTGGCGGATCGCAGAGCTAGTGCAAGACGAGCATTTGTGGTTAAAAAGAATGTCATTTTTTATATTATTTTTAAAAAAAGGCAGATTCTTTCATTGCATGAGGCCCTTATTCTTCGGGCTGGGATCTTGTAGAGCCTTTTGAAGCTGCATTGAAACTACAATCTGGACCTTCAACCTCGGGGGGAAGTGCTTAGGGAAGTTTGCAAGTGTATGTCTAAAAGTGTAGCTAAACGCAACCTCATAAGTTTGCATTAGTACATTATACAAAGCTCAGCACAGTCTGCTTTCTTACATGCCATGCATATTATACATACTATATACTGAAGACATAGTAAGAGTAATAAGTTAGCATGCTATTCTGAACATAGTCACATTGATCTTCTGAAATGGTTGACTTCAGTATCACTAAGAGGCAAGTGATGAAACAATAATGTTTAAATGTGTAGACAGTGAATTCCTCTCTTACCTAAAACGCCTGAGAAATTGACATCCTTTGGATATTCCCAAATGGCAGGCCACAAAAACATGACCTGATCTTTCTTTTGAAGAAGAATAACAACACGAATGTTTCCCATGGTAACGTTCATTTGATCTTCAAGTACAACCAGAGACACGCTGTTGAAACAGAGTAACTCCTGAGTGAATTCTGCCTCTATTGTATCACAACAAACCATTGAGAACGTTTAACAAACAAGAATTAGTAAAACACTTGTATATCCTCTTACAAGAGTAAGTATACTTAAAGTTCATTTCATTAAGTATACTAAAGTAATGTTTATGTGTACATTTATACATACACTTCCACATGTGTATGCATGTTTTTTTTCTTTGTGTATTTCTATTCTGAAAAGCACTTTGTAAACACTGTTTGAAAAGGTGCTGTATATATCAATGCACTAGTAGTATACTTACTATTTCAATACTACTTGGCCCTCTATTAGTGTATAAAAGTATACTTTTAAGTATAATTTAAGTGTAACAGGAGTAAACTGAGTACACAACTAGTTCACAACATTTTATAAGTGACCTTATGTGTAAACTGATGGTTTACTAGTTAAATACTTCTGGCACATTTTTTAGTTCATGAAGTACGCTTTGAAGTATACGCTCAATAAAATATACTTCAAGTACACTTCTAAGTTTTCTTTAAGTGAACTTAACATCATAGTTTACTATTTATAAATTATTTTTGCACCTTAAGTATACTATGTTCCTCTTTAGGTATTTAATTTTTATATTTGAAATAAACGTTTGACTGTACTTTAAAACTTTCCCTGCCAGCGTTGACCCTTCGCAAAGACCCGCCCCCTTTAGTTACTGTTGCTATGTCCAACAAGCCATGCGCTCTCACGCCACACATCATGTTCTCACGGAGTGAAAAATACATCATGGAGCAAAGAGGACACGGACAACACGTCGACAGACACATGAAACAGTTTCATATTTAATATATCGTAATTTTTTAAAGAAGTTTAATAAATAAATAGCGTATAGAGTCTCTTTAATGTGTCGTGACAGATCGCTGTCGCTCCTTCAAGCGGCTCGTGAACCGATCATCTCTTGTTCATTTAGAGCATCAAATAAACATGAATGAACATCAGAAGGAATGTTGTTTCAAGCGCGGAAAGACGTGAGTGCACACAATTTATCAGGTTCAAGTTCACCAACGCTAATCTACTAACTCCCCTGACTGCTTTGTTGAACAAAAAGGGCGGATTCGGGGTTATGATTGGTCAGATCGCCTGTCAATCAAACTGTTTGAGAAGGGTCAATTGCGAGTTCCATCTCGCAATTCTGACTTTGATTCTTCTCAGCATTGCGTAATATAAACTGGCAATTGCGAGTCATAAAGTCAGAATTGCAGGATATAAAATTGTGAGAAAATAAAGTACAGACAGAAATATATGTCAAATCTTTAAGTATATTTCTGAGAAGCACATAAAAAGTAGACTGTATTTTTTTAGTTTAAAATAAGAGTACAAATAGCACGTGTGAGTCAACTTCTGTTTAGTAAGGGTTGTTTTTGTCTTTGACAATGCATTTTGTGAACTCAAATAGTTTTTACCCCTCTGTATCACGTTGAGCAGGTGTCTGGCCCCACAAGATCTGCACATCATCCTGTCCATGTCGGTAACTGATAGACTTTGTGCTTATCATCAAGTGATGGTTAGTTTTGTAATGAACAGCAATCTGATGGAATCCATTTTGTCCACTCAACGACTCTCCACTCATAACGAACTCTAGGACATGAGAAAATATCACCATAAGGCCTGATGGCCTGTAAAACAGATGTAGAACAAACAGCTCTTAAAGTCTGACCTGAAGCAGAATCCTGTAGCAGTCTGAGTTTGTGAGGCAGAGGAACGTCGAAACAAAGTGGCTTAGACTGACCAGCAGCAGGGAGCAGGAAACGAGTGCTACTAACTTTTGGAGAGGGAATATCATGTTTATTTTGTAAAAGAGGCGCTCACAAAACAAATAATTGAGTTTGAAAAATGTTTATGTACCTTGAATTTCAGGGTTCTCAGTAATATATATTACTTCAGTTGGGGAGATATCTAAAGTCCAAACAAGTATAAATGATGTAAATCCACATGCTGCATGCATTACTGTATTTTTAGTCTTATTTTTTAAAGGTGATCCACACATCATCTATACTAAAATGCTTGCTACAATTACATGTTAAACCAATAAACAGAATGGATATCTTTATTATTGATCAGTGTTTCCGAAGGCACACCAACAGTCCACATTTTGGATGTCTCCCTCGTCTGACCCCTTTATTTTCTATCTTGGAGTTTCCGCTGGTGAGCTGATGAGTTGATTCAGGTGAGTTTGATTAGAAAGAGTTGCAAAATGTGTAGTGTTGCTGTGCCTCCAGGAGCTGGGCTGGGAAACACTGTTATTGATAACATGAAACCAATATTATTATAATGATTTTGTAGCCTACAAGGACATCTATGGTCTACTTATGAGTCTGAGACTAAATGCAGGTAAAAAGCCGAAAATACTGTAATTTTGAAAAGCTTACCAGTCAGCTGTACATCAAAAGTGTAATCATGCCTAACAAAGCCCTTTAGCATTTTACATAAACTTTTACATACTAAAACACACAAATAAATATGCAAATAAATACACAAATAAAGAATAAAATTATTTGAACTTACCAGTTAGATAATAGTCCATGTAATCTATGAAATAAAGAACATTAATTAAATGAATAATACTAAATAAAAAACACTAAATAAATAAAATAAGAATAAGGAAATGTATCAATTTAAATAAATAAGAAAATAATCTGGTTTACCACCGGGCAGCAGACCTAGAACTACACCTAGAACATATATATATATATATATATATATATATATATATATATATATATATATATATATATATAAATCAAGAGGCAAGACATGCTTATTGTTATGAATCTGTTCCGTTGTCTTCCATCCTCTTGCCTCTAGATGTCGCCCTCCCATTTCAAGGACTCCATCATCCACACTACATCTCCCATAAGTCCCATACCCTCATGTTGATTACTGCCCAGCTGTAGCCAATCTATGTCACTATTTAAGTTTACTCTGTAGCCCAGGTTATTGGCGAAGTCTTGTTAATCCTGTAACATTTCTGAGCGCTATCCTTGTCCTGTTTTGCCTGTTTCCGGATCCTGCCTGTGTCAATGTCCTGTTGTTTATCTGCCTGCCTTTTTGACCTTTGCCTGGATTATTTACTACGAGCTTGCCTTTTCCCTGTTATTACTGTTTGCTGTTGAGTTGACCATTGCCTGTATGACTACTTTTTGCAAACAAAGCTGCACTTGGATTTCAACTCGCTGATTCCGTGTTACACATGTATTTAGCACATAGAGATATTTAGATATAGTTCTGACCACTTTACACACAAAATGTAAATATCTTTTACTGTTAGTCCATCATTTTATAACTTACCCAGAGAAGCAGGAGCCGGCATAGAAAGGAATGTTCCTAATAAAATAACAAAGAGGAAGGTGTTACTTTCTAATCACCATCCATATTTTTTGCATTTTTGATGGACTATTAAATGCTTAAATCAATGTTAATTCTAAACATTTTAACATATTTCTACACCAGCAGAGAAGACTACAATTTTTACTGTTAGTATTCATTCATTTTATGTTATCATTACCAGTTGAATGATGATGACCATCTTGTCTTACATAACTGGACTGTTGAACTGATGAAAAAAAGGAAAGAGTATAAAATTGT
The DNA here is from genome assembly GCA_037194245.1 of Opsariichthys bidens. NCBI lineage: Eukaryota > Metazoa > Chordata > Actinopteri > Cypriniformes > Xenocyprididae > Opsariichthys > Opsariichthys bidens. The sequence continues at coordinate 14,182,390 of CM074299.1, forward strand.
GGTCAGAATTATTGGCCCCCATGGCATAAATATGATAAAAGAAGTCTGTGAAAATAAATATGCAATTTTTATCCTTTAGATCCTTCGTTCAGAAAATTCACAAAAATCTAACCTTTCAGTGAAGTAAATTCTGAAATTCATATTTACATGTTTACCACACCAGGGTGACTAGGAACATGCAATTGTTCAGCCATGACTTCCTGTTTCACAGCAGTATAAATATGAGGAAACGCAAAGGCCAAATTCCCTTAATCATCCATCACAATGAGTAAAACCAAAATAATGTAATTCTGAAGGTTGTTGAGCTTCACAAAACAGAAAGTGGCTGTAAGAAAATAGCCAAAACATTGATTTTTAAAGATAACTCGTAAGCCTTTAAAGACTTACTGTGAGTGTTGAGATTGTTATTTGATAGTATTTGCTTTTGTTGAAGCTGTTAGCCAATATTATTTCAGTTTGAAAATAACCATGTTTAACAGCAGAATTTGTGGTGAAAAACTACATTACCCATGATGCTGCACAGAAAATTCCAATGACTCAATAAACAGACAGTTGGATTCATTGGTCACAAGGTCTGATTTAATAGTTATAATTTGTTAGTTCTCACCTTCAAGTTCCTCTCCTCCCTCTCTGGGTTTGTCTGCAACTTCCACTTCATCTTCCTGTGGCTTCGTGACGACCATAGAGGTGAGGGGAGTGACAAACTGGTATTTCAGGGAGAGTTTGAGAGCTTCTTTCTCTTCGTCCTCTTTCTCTTTTCCTTTAAGAAGCACCCTAAGACAGAAGTACAGAGAGAAGACAGAAAGGTGAGGTTTGCCATTACTTTTCCACTAAGTGTGATTCCTTATTGTATGGAATTACTATGAAAGCTTATTTCTGCCATGAAGTAAAAGAAAATGAAAAAGGTAACTATGACTTTTTATCTCACAATTCTGACTTTTTTTCTCAGAATTGCAAGCTATAAACTAACAATTGCAAGTTATAAAGTAAGAATTGCGTGATATAGTCAGAATTGCAAGTTATAAAGTCAGAATTGTGTGGAAGCCTATTTCTGCCACATAATAAAAAATAAAAAATTGAAATTATGACTTTGAAATGATGATTTACTAAATCGAAATTTTGAATTTAAAAGTCAATTATGAGATAAAAAGTTGAAATTATGACATACCACGTCGAAATTTTGACTTTAAAGTTGAAATTACAATTACACACAATTGTTACTTAATATCAGGCAATTCTGATTTTATATAATACAATTGTAACTTTATAACACACAATTGTGACTTTATAACACACAATTGTTACTTTATAACACACAATTGTAACTTTATAACACACAATTGTGACTTTATAACACACAATTGTAACTTTATAACACACAATTGTTACTTTATAACACACAATTGTTACTTTATAACACACAATTGTTACTTTATAACACACAATTGTAACTTTATAACACACAATTGTTACTTTATAACACACAATTGTGACTTTATAACACACAATTGTTACTTTATAACACACAATTGTTATTTTATAACACACAATTGTAACTTTATAACACACGATTGTGACTTTATAACACACGATTGTGACTTTATAACACACAATTGTTACTTTATAACACACAATTGTTACTTTATAACACACAATTGTGACTTTATAACACACGATTGTGACTTTATAACACACAATTGTTACTTTATAACACACAATTGTGACTTTATAACACACAATTGTTACTTTATAACACACAATTGTGACTTTATAACACACAATTGTTACTTTATAACACACAATTGTAACTTTATAACACACAATTGTAACTTTAAAACACACAATTGTTACTTTATAACACACAATTGTTACTTTATAACACACAATTGTTACTTTATAACACACAATTGTAACTTTATAACACACAATTGTTACTTTATAACACACAATTGTGACTTTATAACACACAATTGTTACTTTATAACACACAATTGTGACTTTATAACACACAATTGTTACTTTATAACACACAATTGTGACTTTATAACACACAATTGTTACTTTATAACACACAATTGTTACTTTATAACACACAATTGTTACTTTATAACACACAATTGTTACTTTATAACACACAATTGTAACTTTATAACACACAATTGTTACTTTATAACACACAATTGTGACTTTATAACACACAATTGTTACTTTATAACACACAATTGTTACTTTATAACACACAATTGTGACTTTATAACACACAATTGTTACTTTATAACACACAATTGTTATTTTATAACACACAATTGTGACTTTATAACACACGATTGTGACTTTATAACACAATTGTGACTTTATAACACACAATTGTTACTTTATAACACACAATTGTGACTTTATAACACACAATTGTTACTTTATAACACACAATTGTTACTTTATAACACACAATTGTAACTTTATAACACACAATTGTTACTTTATAACACACAATTGTGACTTTATAACACACAATTGTTACTTTATAGCACACAATTGTTACTTTATAACACACAATTGTGACTTTATAACACACAATTGTTACTTTATAACACACAATTGTTATTTTATAACACACAATTGTGACTTTATAACACACGATTGTGACTTTATAACACAATTGTGACTTTATAACACACAATTGTTACTTTATAACACACAATTGTGACTTTATAACACACAATTGTTACTTTATAACACACAATTGTTACTTTATAACACACAATTGTAACTTTATAACACACAATTGTTACTTTATAACACACAATTGTTACTTTATAACACACAATTGTTACTTTATAACACACAATTGTTACTTTATAACACACAATTGTTACTTTATAACACACAATTGTAACTTTATAACACACAATTGTTACTTTATAACACACAATTGTGACTTTATAACACACAATTGTTACTTTATAACACACAATTGTTATTTTATAACACACAATTGTGACTTTATAACACACGATTGTGACTTTATAACACAATTGTGACTTTATAACACACAATTGTTACTTTATAACACACAATTGTGACTTTATAACACACAATTGTTACTTTATAACACACAATTGTTACTTTATAACACACAATTGTAACTTTATAACACACAATTGTTACTTTATAACACACAATTGTGACTTTATAACACACAATTGTTACTTTATAGCACACAATTGTTACTTTATAACACACAATTGTTACTTTATAACACACAATTGTTATTTTATAACACACAATTGTGACTTTATAACACACGATTGTGACTTTATAACACAATTGTGACTTTATAACACACAATTGTTACTTTATAACACACAATTGTGACTTTATAACACACAATTGTTACTTTATAACACACAATTGTTACTTTATAACACACAATTGTAACTTTATAACACACAATTGTTACTTTATAACACACAATTGTTACTTTATAACACACAATTGTTACTTTATAACACACAATTGTTACTTTATAACACACAATTGTTACTTTATAACACACAATTGTAACTTTATAACACACAATTGTGACTTTATAACACACAATTGTTACTTTATAACACACAATTGTTACTTTATAACACACAATTGTGACTTTATAACACACAATTGTTACTTTATAACACACAATTGTTATTTTATAACACACAATTGTGACTTTATAACACACGATTGTGACTTTATAACACAATTGTGACTTTATAACACACAATTGTTACTTTATAACACACAATTGTGACTTTATAACACACAATTGTTACTTTATAACACACAATTGTTACTTTATAACACACAATTGTAACTTTATAACACACAATTGTTACTTTATAACACACAATTGTGACTTTATAACACACAATTGTTACTTTATAACACACAATTGTTACTTGATAACACACAATTGTGACTTTATAACACACAATTGTTACTTTATAACACACAATTGTTACTTTATAACACACAATTGTGACTTTATAACACACAATTGTTACTTTATAACACACAATTGTGACTTTATAACACACAATTGTTACTTTATAACACACAATTGTTACTTTATAACACACAATTGTTACTTTATAACACACAATTGTAACTTTATAACACACAATTGTTACTTTATAACACACAATTGTGACTTTATAACACACAATTGTTACTTTATAACACACAATTGTTACTTTATAACACACAATTGTGACTTTATAACACACAATTGTTACTTTATAACACACAATTGTTATTTTATAACACACAATTGTGACTTTATAACACACGATTGTGACTTTATAACACAATTGTGACTTTATAACACACAATTGTTACTTTATAACACACAATTGTTACTTTATAACACACAATTGTTACTTTATAACACACAATTGTAACTTTATAACACACAATTGTTACTTTATAACACACAATTGTGACTTTATAACACACAATTGTTACTTTATAACACACAATTGTTACTTGATAACACACAATTGTGACTTTATAACACACGATTGTGACTTTATAACGCACAATTCTGAGTTTAAATCTTGCAATTCTGAGAAGAAAAGTCAGAATCGTGAGATAAAAACTCGCAATTACCTTTTTAATTTTTTTATTCGGAGCAGAAACAAGCTTCCATAAATTGTTCCCCCCTCAAAGCATATTTTGGGATACGCTTGGGATAATGAATCTGACACAAGCAATCATGAGAAGAACTATCTATTAAATGCTATGTTTCTGGCCTCATACTACTTTTAAAAATCTCAGTTTAACCTGATCATTAGGATCATAAGGTTACAGGCTACAGTGTGACATTTAGTATGTATATATGCAAATAAACTTACTGCCTTTCCAGTAGTTGCTTCACAGTAAGGTAAGCCCACAGTCTCTCCATGAAATCTTCATTCTCAGGTGGGACATCACTGGGGTCTTTTATCATTACAGTGTCCTGATACGTCACATTACTGCCCTTCTGCTCAGAAATAATAATACTAGTGAACATTTTCATTAGGAATACAGTCATTTCCATTTACACCAATAACTTTCTCTGAAAACAAAGTGACCATTATTCCAAACTCCTAAACAACTGACCATCAATGATCCTAATATCCAATATAATGACCTCGGTTGAGACTGCTAAGAAAAGAAAAACCCAGCCAACTCAATCCCTACCAATTTGATACAGTTTGTAAAACACGATGATGGTCTTACTGAGACTGCAATGACTTCAGTGGTGAAACTCTCCACACTGTTGTCTGTGATTTGTCCAGATACCACAATCTCAGAGCCGTTGAAGTACAGGTTAAAGCTGCTCTTGGTAAGGTTTGTCCCTTCTGTGTATTTAAGTTGAATGTCAGTGAGGAGAGGGACGGCAACTTCGTCATAGAAGCCCTACAATATAACAAACCAAAATAAAGCGTTTAAATGCATTCAAACAACAGAGAAGCACTGAAGATGAATTCACAGCTGATTCTCTGTAGTCCACCTGCAGCTGTAGATCAGCGTCCGAGTCTTCATAAATCCTGCGAGCAACTCCTCCATTTTCCAGTGACATCTTTGTCAGGAAGTCAAAGTTAACATCATGTCCAAAACCAAGACAATAGAGAGGAAACTTTAGTCCAATGGCCTCTTTCACATTGGCCATTATCTTCTCTATGTTAGTTTCGCCTGTTAAGAGGGAAAAACTGAGTTAGACTACCTTCAGTACATGCTTGAAAATCCTAATGATGGCATTATTTGAGTGATCAGAACGCAATGAATGCATTGGGCAGTTTCATATTTCTTTTCTCTCACTGACAAAGACAATAAACAAATAGTTCATGATCATCATCCACTGGACCCACAGGTATTTTTGTCTTTATTTTAATCTTCTAATTAGACTGAGTAAACTAGCGCTACAATAAAACACCATCAGCTTGTGTTTGTCAGTGTGAATCTGTGCCTGAAGTGGGATCTCCATCAGTCAGCAGGATCAGGATGGAGGCGATTCCCTCTCGTGGATGTCGATTGATCATGTCCACTCCTGCTAGAACTGCAGCGTTTATGTCTGTGGCTGAAGGAACAACAAACACAGTTGTGTCACTTTGAGGTACAACTTTCTTACTCCCAATTTAATGTCAGGAACTCACTTCCTCTCTCTCTTATCTTCTTCACGAAAGATTTTGCATTCTCCAGGTTTTGCTCGGTAGCTTTCAGGAGTTCATTCTTCCATGTGTCAATGTCACTGTCGAAGGTGATCAATCCAAAGTGGTCATCCTCATCAAGATCATTTAAAATCCTCAGCAGTGCCAAACGTGTCTAAGGAAAAACACTTCTGTTAGAAAACCTGAAAGTTATTCTTTCTTCATTACGACTGCACACTAATGTCCCAAACATGGGCAGTTTTTTTTTTTCTTTACTAATTTAAACTAAACAAATCCACACTGAATTCAATACTGAAATCCCTGTTCTTTTAACATACAAATGCACAATGCTGCCAGACCCTTCAAAAAAAATGTCCTTCAAGGGTTTTACCTCAAAAATTTTCATAGTTTATTTTCCTTTTGGTTGATTTGGCTGAAATGTTGACATTTACCTGATCTATTTTTTTGCCTCGCATTGAACCGCTCTGGTCAATGATGAACACCACATTTTTGGGAATACGTGGAACATCAGAGGGTGCAAAGTAGTGGACAAAATAGCCATTTGATACCTGAGAGAAAACAAAAGTACATTCTGAACGTCATTCAAGTCTTTTTACATAGGCAGTCTTTCAAAATCATTTGCCATATTTATTTTACTCCTGTAAGGCACGTTATTGTAAAATGTACCATGATTTCTCCTTTAGGATTTTGTCTTTCAACATCGTATGTTATAAGCAGGTCACCATTCAGCCCGTTTTCTCCACAGCTTTTACACTTGGTCTGTTGATCTCGAGTGGGGTAGAAGGTCACCCATGCCTGAAACGATCCGTTTGGTCATCTGGTCACTTTATTTGAAGTGTAGTAGCATAATGAGAACATCTAAGCTAAGTGTTTTACCCTCATTTTAAGCTCTTACGTCTTTGTCTGCTCTGGTGGTTTTGATGGCATTGGCCAGATCACCGGTGCTCAAATCTCCTTTCACCTCCAAGAAGGAAATTCCTGGTTTCTCTTGGATGTGTACATCCATCTAATGTGAGTAAAAGAAACATGATCAATCTATTCATCTAAATTGATGATTTATTTCCCTCTTCGTTTCTTCTTGTACCTTGAAATCTGCCACCGGCTGCATCGGTTGGGCATTGATGAGTAACTCATATTTGCCAAGGCGGCGCTTTAGCAGTTCTTCGTAGGTCAACTCAAAGGTCACTTTACTGAAAGCAGCCACCGTCACTGAAGTTTTAAAGTCCTCTAAAGTCCTTCCAACAGATCTGAAATAGAAATTAACCTCAGCATTTACTAAACATGCTATGAAAACATATTTTATGAAACTATTTTTTTTAATGTCCAGTACTTGATCAGTCCAGCACTTTCTCCTCGAGATACTGCTGTACTGTACTGCTGCTGAGCTTCCTGTTTTTCCTTCACAACGCCATCATATGTCTTCCCCTCTATGGTCCTATGTCGAAAATAAAAGACTGACACACATTAATCATACTTGAAAATTAGCTTGTTAGGATTGTCTTCGTAGAATTTCTGGATTTCAGACATTTTTATGTTTAAGGAAATTGAATTTCCATACATTCTGAATTTGCTGATGAAGGCATTCTTGGGTATCTTGACCTCAAACTGGATCTCTTGAGATTCATTCAGTCTGTTCGCCACACGGCTTGTGATGACCGTTGTGGCGTAGCGACTGGTGACCGTGGAGTTAATGTAGAAGCTGTATATGTCCACATCTTTTTTCTGTTGAGACATCAAGAAGGTACTTATTATGTGATATTCTGGGACAATTTGTTCTGACTGACTTTATATCTCACAATTCTGACTTTTTATCTCACAATTCTGACTTTATATCTCACAATTCTGACCTTATAACTCACAATTCTGACTTTTTATCTCACAATTCTGACTTTATATCTCACAATTCTGACTTTATATCTCACAATTCTGACTTTATATCTCACAATTCTGACTTTATAACTCACAATTCTGACTTTATATCTCACAATTCTGACTTTATAACTCAGAATTCTGACTTTTTATCTCACAATTCTGACTTTATAACTCAGAATTCTGACTTTATATCTCACAATTCTGACTTTATATCTCACAATTCTGACTGTATATCTCAGAATTCTGACTTTATATCTCACAATTCTGACTTTATAACTCACAATTCTGACTTTATATCTCACAATTCTGACTTTATAACTCAGAATTCTGACTTTTTATCTCACAATTCTGACTTTATAACTCACAATTCTGACTTTATATCTCACAATTCTGACTTTATAACTCAGAATTCTGACTTTTTATCTCACAATTCTGACTTTATAACTCACAATTCTGACTTTTTATCTCAGAATTCTGACTTTATATCTCACAATTCTGACTTTATATCTCAAAATTCTGACTTTATAACTCACAATTCTGACTTTATATCTCACAATTCTGACTTTATAACTCAGAATTCTGACTTTTTATCTCACAATTCTGACTTTATATCTCACAATTCTGACTTTATAACTCACAATTCTGACTTTATAACTCACAATTCTGACTTTATATCTCACAATTCTGACTTTATATCTCAGAATTCTGACTTTATATCTCACAATTCTGACTTTATAACTCACAATTCTGACTTTATATCTCAGAATTCTGACTTTTTATCTCACAATTCTGACTTTATAACTCACAATTCTGACTTTATATCTCACAATTCTGACTTTATAACTCACAATTCTGACTTTTTATCTCACAATTCTGACTTTATATCTCACAATTCTGACTTTATATCTCACAATTCTGACTTTATAACTCACAATTCTGACTTTATATCTCACAATTCTGACTTTATAACTCACAATTCTGACTTTATATCTCACAATTCTGACTTTATAACTCAGAATTCTGACTTTTTATCTCACAATTCTGACTTTATATCTCACAATTCTGACTTTATAACTCAGAATTCTGACTTTATATCTCACAATTCTGACTTTATAACTCAGAATTCTGACTTTTTATCTCACAATTCTGACTTTATAACTCACAATTCTGACTTTTTATCTCAGAATTCTGACTTTATAACTCACAATTCTGACTTTTTATCTCACAATTCTGACTTTATATCTCACAATTCTGACTTTATAACTCACAATTCTGACTTTTTATCTCACAATTCTGACTTTATATCTCACAATTCTGACTTTATAACTCAGAATTCTGACTTTTTATCTCACAATTCTGACTTTATATCTCACAATTCTGACTTTATAACTCAGAATTCTGACTTTTTATCTCACAATTCTGACTTTATAACTCACAATTCTGACTTTATATCTCACAATTCTGACTTTTTATCTCACAATTCTGACTTTATAACTCACAATTCTGACTTTTTATCTCACAATTCTGACTTTATATCTCACAATTCTGACTTTATATCTCACAATTCTGACTTTATAACTCACAATTCTGACTTTATATCTCACAAATCTGACTTTATAACTCAGAATTCTGACTTTTTATCTCACAATTCTGACTTTATATCTCACAATTCTGACTTTATAACTCAGAATTCTGACTTTATATCTCACAATTCTGACTTTATAACTCAGAATTCTGACTTTTTATCTCACAATTCTGACTTTATATCTCACAATTCTGACTTTATATCTCACAATTCTGACTTTATAACTCACAATTCTGACTTTATATCTCACAATTCTGACTTTATAACTCAGAATTCTGACTTTATAACTCACAATTCTGACTTTATATCTCACAATTCTGACTTTATATCTCAGAATTCTGACTTTATATCTCACAATTCTGACTTTATATCTCACAATTCTGACTTTATATCTCACAATTCTGACTTTATAACTCACAATTCTGACTTTATAACTCAGAATTCTGACTATTTATCTCACAATTCTGACTTTATATCTCACAATTCTGACTTTATATCTCACAATTCTGACTTTATATCTCACAATTCTGACTTTATAACTCAGAATTCTGACTATTTATCTCACAATTCTGACTTTATATCTCACAATTCTGACTTTATAACTCAGAATTCTGACTTTTTATCTCACAATTCTGACTTTTTATCTCACAATTCTGACTTTATATCTCACAATTCTGACTTTATATATCACAATTCTGACTTTATAACTCAGAATTCTGACTATTTATCTCACAATTCTGACTTTATATCTCACAATTCTGACTTTATAACTCAGAATTCTGACTTTATATCTCACAATTCTGACTTTATATCTCACAATTCTGACTTTATAACTCAGAATTCTGACTTTATATCTCACAATTCTAACTTTTTATCTCACAATTCTGAGAAAAAAAGTCAGAATTCTGAGATAAAAAGTCATAATAGTCTTCTTTTTTTTTCAGGGGCGGAAACGGGCATCCATAGGAAGCAGTATATTTACCTAAAAGACGATTAAAAAGCATCGTAGTGGAACACAAAAACGCATTATGTGTAGGCTAAACAGCTGAGGTGAACTTTTGCACTCCTTTTCGCGTGGGATTGCTCTGCTCATAAATGATATGGAGAACAGGCCTTTGGACTGAAAGACAAATACGGTTTGACTACACTACTGTTTGTCTACATATCAGTGTTTACAATTGAGCAATAGAAAGTTTAGTTGAGCAAATATATTTTAGTAAAAAAAAAAAAAAAAATCAAAATTAAACAGCGTATATTATCAAAACAGATTTGACTTTGACATCGTTGAACCTGAAGAACGATGTAACGTTAGGTAGGTTAGTCACATATTTTACCACAAACGAAACATACAAAATCAAGCAAACAAATATGAGGTTCACCTAGGCCCAAACTGAAGGAAAAAAATGCAGTTTGGTGCAGATGTCATTATTTATTTAGCAGAAAAAAATGAGTTCCTATAGCTTGTAATGTAAATCAATGAGATCTTTAGCAAACTGTCTACATATGACGCATATAAATATCAATTGTAGCTCTATATCTCCAAAAAATATGTCTTAGATAATATTTAATTGCTAGGTTTTTATGATAAAAGCTCTGTAGTTTTATTTGTGGGCCACAGCTAAAAGAAACGTGGACCACAATTTTATAATAAAACTAAAAAGTCTTTTACTTGCTAAAAAAGGTATAAACTATCAATCGGAGAGTAGATTCTTCAGGATTTGATCATGTTGATAATTTAGAGATTTCTCTGCTTTATAGGTTAACTTTGCCTTTATCTGATTTGGCTTTAAACTGAGCTTTGTCCCTCACCTTCTTCACAGGATGTGAACTGGCTGAGATGAGAAAGACGCCCAAGAGAATCAGTCTGAGAGCTGCTCGAGCCATCACGACCTGCTCATAAAACAGAAATGCACACTGTGCGATGAACTATTATTGACAGGGTGAAGAAACCACCCCCTCTATTTGTGTCTATGTGGGTTCAATGTTAGTGTGCACTTAAAGGTCCCATTAATGAGAAGTCACAATGGACATAACTGGCCTCATTCTCTGTGGCTTCCTGGGTACTTGTCACCCTCAATGAGAAGGTAAGATAACATATTGTGCTTGTTTTATAACTTTTGAGCATATGTACTTTACATATTTTTCTTCTATCAGCATTTTAAATTTTTTTTTAATTTCCCCACAATAACCTCAGTTATTGTGAATACAGAGGCTATGTTTATTATGTGTTGAATAGTTTATGCTTTTACATGGGGTGTAATCTGAGAGGATGCTGAGACAAAATACTCAACAGGACACAATTCGAGCACAGAAAGTGCCACATTGTTATGTCTATCCCAAAGGAGGAATTGTGTAACCATGCAGCACTTCTACATTGAGACATGACATATGAAATTATTGTAACGTGCTGGTCTTGGATGAAGGCACGAAGACGAAGGCTTCAACGTAAAACAGTTTAATAATGATAATCACCAGGAATACAGATATAGATACAGAAACAGGATAAATCCCACACGATACGATTAACACCGGACAAGGACGGAACTGACACAGCGGGAATATATACACAGAAACACAGGAGGATAACGAGCGGGGCACAGGTGAAAGACATCATGACTAACGAGACACAGCTGAGCTAAATGAATGAATGACAGATCAAAACAGAGAACACGTGACACTTGACAGAACTCAAAACAAAGACCATGTGACAACTGACAGGACTAAAACTAAAAACAAGGAACATGAGATTAAAGACAGGACTGGGGAACAGAAAACAGACAGACATAACTATGACAGTTATATCGCTAGCTGGTGTTTCTCTCTGTACATGTATTCTCTATTATTTCAGACATAGGCCCGGTTTCACATACAGGGCTTAGATTAAGCCAGGATTAGGCCTGAGTTCAATTAAAATAGCTTTGATAAATGTGCCTTAGAAAAAAAAAATTACTGATGTGCATCTGCATCTTAAGACAAAACAATGGCCCTTTTAAGATATGATTTGCTTTCAGTTAAAAGAGCTCAACGTGCATTTTATTTTGGGACTTTGCTTAAAACTTGTCTGTGAAACCAGGGAAGAGTTTCTCGGTTTATATAAGCAGTGATATTGTGCAATCTATGCTATTATATTACTTACATAATATCAAGAACTCAGACAAGATGGTTAAGTTGTACCCAAAGCAGTATTTATTGGCAGATGGTGAGACGTAAGGCATATTATTATGAGATATGAAGTGACATTATGCAAGTATTCTGCAGTTATAACCTTCTCAATGATTTACATTACTAGCTTTTGGAATTTTAAATTGCATCTTAGGCATGTAAATATCAGCATCTGCACCGAATTGCATATTTTTACTCAGTTTGGGCTTCTTTTTATAATTGAGGTGCTTTTCCTCATTGAGTATGAGCTCCATATTCTCATAGGTTGAATAAACTGTTCCATTTAAAAAAATATATTGACTATTATTTCAAATGCCAGGCTCATACAAAACTGCCAGCAGGGGGCGCTTTGTGACTTCACTGTTAATTTACTGTACTGTAGGCTTTCTCCAGGTGAAATGCCTCCTGACTGCACAACAGTTTGACTTTAGATATATTTTAGCCACAGTGTAATCAATCTATTAACATTTTTATGCTCTAAATGTTAAGTTGCAGTGTTACGGTAGCTGAATAATGTTGATTTCTTTGCTTAAAAATAAAAAGTACCCCGTCCCAATACAATAAAAAAATGAGCAAACTGTAAATTTTCACCAATATTTACTTAGAAAAGAGGAAATTAAAAGAGCTAATTCTTTCATGACTTCACACAAGAACACATAAACCCCGAGGAACCATTATTGAGTCAAAAGTATCAAGTGACCTCTTAAGAGACAAAAGCATTTAATGAATGTGACAGGACAGGTCTGGAAAGCGCCACCTTTTTTCCAAAGAAGAGCTAAAAGTAGGGAGAGAATGCTGACTAACTTGGTTATTCAGATTTTTTGAGCTTTAAACACCAATTTATCCATAAAACTTTTCTAAAACAGCACACAGAACATATTATAATGCCAACAACAAACTATACTTTTATAGGTGTAACCAAATGCAGTCGGGTTGATTCATTCAAATTAAATCATATAATTTGACGTCAATAAAAACAGTTAGATGTGTAGAAAGCATAGTACTTTTGTCTTCGGGCAGATGATATGAAGAAGTTAAAAGTCTTGACTTTGAAAAAGCTATTGCACATTTCCAGCATTATTGTCAGGTAATAAGACATATTGTCACACTGTAAACTTGACATTAAACATTTTTACTTAAATGTTTACAGTTCAACAAATAAAAGATACTGTGTGTGACAACTTGCCCCAACCTTACAGTTGCTCTTGTATTGAGGTATATAAATGAGATATAACCCCTGTGACAACTTGCCCCAACCTGACAGTTGCTCTTGTATTGAGGTATAAATGAGATATAACCCCTGTGACGACTTGCCCCAAGCTGACAGTTCCTCTTGTATTGAGGTACATATGAGATATAACCCCTGTGACAACTTGCCCCAACCTTACAGTTCCTCTTGTATTGAGGTACATATGAGATATAACCCCTGTGACAACTTGCCCCAACCTTACAGTTCCTCTTGTATTGAGGTATATATGAGATATAACCCCTGTGACAACTTGCCCCAACCTTACAGTTGCTCTTGTATTGAGGTATAAATGAGATATAACCCCTGTGACAACTTGCCCCAACCTGACAGTTGCTCTTGTATTGAGGTATAAATGAGATATAACCCCTGTGACAACTTACCCCAACCTTACAGTTGCTCTTGTATTGAGGTATAAATGAGATATAACCCCTGTGACAACTTGCCCCAACCTGACAGTTGCTCTTGTATTGAGGTATAAATGAGATATAACCCCTGTGACAACTTGCCCCAACCTGACAGTTGCTCTTGTATTGAGGTATAAATGAGATATAACCCCTGTGACAACTTGCCCCAACCTTACAGTTGCTCTTGTATTGAGGTATAAATGAGATATAACCCCTGTGGCAACTTGCCCCAACCTTACAGTTGCTCTTGTATTGAGGTATAAATGAGATATAACCCCTGTGACAACTTGCCCCAACCTGACAGTTGCTCTTGTATTGAGGTATATATGAGATATAACCCCTGTGACAACTTACCCCAACCTTACAGTTGCTCTTGTATTGAGGTATATATGAGATATAACCCCTGTGACAACTTGCCCCAACCTTACAGTTCCTCTTGTATTGAGGTATAAATGAGATATAACCCCTGTGACAACTTGCCCCAACCTGACAGTTGCTCTTGTATTGAGGTATAAATGAGATATAACCCCTGTGACAACTTACCCCAACTTACAGTTGCTCTTGTATTGAGGTATAAATGAGATATAACCCTGTGACAACTTGCCCCAACCTGACAGTTGCTCTTGTATTGAGGTATAAATGAGATATAACCCCTGTGACAACTTACCCCAACCTTACAGTTGCTCTTGTATTGAGGTATAAATGAGATATAACCCCTGTGACAACTTGCCCCAACCTGACAGTTGCTCTTGTATTGAGGTATAAATGAGATATAACCCCTGTGACAACTTACCCCAACCTTACAGTTGCTCTTGTATTGAGGTATAAATGAGATATAACCCCTGTGACAACTTGCCCCAACCTGACAGTTGCTCTTGTATTGAGGTATAAATGAGATATAACCCCTGTGACAACTTACCCCAACCTTACAGTTGCTCTTGTATTGAGGTATAAATGAGATATAACCCCTGTGACAACTTGCCCCAACCTGACAGTTGCTCTTGTATTGAGGTATATATGAGATATAACCCCTGTGACAACTTACCCCAACCTTACAGTTGCTCTTGTATTGAGGTATATATGAGATATAACCCCTGTGACAACTTGCCCAACCTTACAGTTCCTCTTGTATTGAGGTATAAATGAGATATAACCCCTGTGACAACTTGCCCCAACCTGACAGTTGCTCTTGTATTGAGGTATAAATGAGATATAACCCCTGTGACAACTTGCCCCAACCTTACAGTTGCTCTTGTATTGAGGTATAAATGAGATATAACCCCTGTGACGACTTGCCCCAAGCTGACAGTTCCTCTTGTATTGAGGTACATATGAGATATAACCCCTGTGACAACTTGCCCCAACCTTACAGTTCCTCTTGTATTGAGGTACATATGAGATATAACCCCTGTGACAACTTGCCCCAACCTTACAGTTCCTCTTGTATTGAGGTATATATGAGATATAACCCCTGTGACAACTTGCCCAACCTTACAGTTGCTCTTGTATTGAGGTATAAATGAGATATAACCCCTGTGACAACTTGCCCCAACCTGACAGTTGCTCTTGTATTGAGGTATAAATGAGATATAACCCCTGTGACAACTTACCCCAACCTTACAGTTGCTCTTGTATTGAGGTATAAATGAGATATAACCCTGTGACAACTTGCCCCAACCTGACAGTTGCTCTTGTATTGAGGTATAAATGAGATATAACCCCTGTGACAACTTGCCCCAAACCTGACAGTTGCTCTTGTATTGAGGTATAAATGAGATATAACCCCTGTGACAACTTGCCCCAACCTTACAGTTGCTCTTGTATTGAGGTATAAATGAGATATAACCCCTGTGACAACTTGCCCCAACCTGACAGTTGCTCTTGTATTGAGGTATAAATGAGATATAACCCCTGTGACAACTTGCCCCAACCTGACAGTTGCTCTTGTATTGAGGTATAAATGAGATATAACCCCTGTGACAACTTGCCCCAACCTTACAGTTGCTCTTGTATTGAGGTATAAATGAGATATAACCCCTGTGGCAACTTGCCCCAACCTTACAGTTGCTCTTGTATTGAGGTATAAATGAGATATAACCCCTGTGACAACTTGCCCCAACCTGACAGTTGCTCTTGTATTGAGGTATAAATGAGATATAACCCCTGTGACAACTTGCCCCAGTCTACCTAACGCAATTCAGCTTCAGGTGTGGGTGTTTTGGCTGGTTATAAAAGTCTTTGCTTTATAAACATTGAGCCTTATTATCCCTGAATGAAGCATCAGGATGAACTCACTGTGTTTCAGCCTGTTTTGGGTGTTTGCTGTCAGTTATTAACGGAGACTCTTAAATCCAGGTGTGTTAGTCTTATCAGTTGCCAAGATACATGAAACAGAGCTGCTAAACAAATTCTCTTGGTTACAGAGAATGCGCCAGACAGAACTTTGCACCTGACAGTTTCCTGGTTATAGTTTTACAAAGCTGCAAATACCCAAGATCACATTTCTCATCGTGTACAGCAGCCCCTTTAATCATGAGCACACTAACATTTTTTTTACTGCAGATGTTTTCTTCTATTTTTCCAAATTGCATGTGTGTGTGTGTGTGTGTGTGTGTGTGTGTGTGTGTGTGTCAGCTGGGAGGGGTGAGTGTACAGTGTACTCATGTACACTCAGAGCACACGCACACATTCTCATTTAATGAATGTGTGTCAATGAAGTCATTTGATGACGCGTTACACTCTGAAGCGCTTATTCTAATTAGGACCTCTGGGCAGTAAGTAACATTTTGCATTGCTCTGTTTGTTTGTGAGCATTTTTGTCTGATAATAATGTAATATTTTATTTTTTATTGTCATTTTTATTACCATAAGCAACCAATATCAGCCTAGTAAACACAGCACAACCGAAATCTCACGTATTTAAAAAGTCAGTTATGTGATATAATTATATACTAGTGGCATAACAGTGTTTAAACAATAACATAACTGATAAATATGATAGTGTCAATTAAAAATACATGAAAAAGGATTTCAGAGATGGGGTAATCTAGTTTAAAACTATACATTATTTGGTAA
This sequence comes from Opsariichthys bidens, assembly GCA_037194245.1. Classification (NCBI taxonomy): domain Eukaryota; kingdom Metazoa; phylum Chordata; class Actinopteri; order Cypriniformes; family Xenocyprididae; genus Opsariichthys; species Opsariichthys bidens. The sequence continues at coordinate 14,199,931 of CM074299.1, forward strand.
CACTTTATTTTACAGTGTCATTGTTGCACGTATTTTCTATATAGTAATAACTAAATGTAATTATGCTTAATTACATGCAATTGACCCTAAACCAAACCCTCATAGTACGCACATGTAGTTAATTGTCAATTTTTACACTACTGACACCTTAAAATAAACTGGAACCATTATTTTTATTCACACACAAAGAAAAATGATTTAATGATATTAAAATACTTTCCTTGCACATAAATTGTAACAAAACATGCCTTTTTATAAAAGTGTTGTAAAAATGTAATGTCGAAGGGTCGGGTTTTGCTCAATGACGTGCAAAATTTCGCTCAGCTGGTGTTTTGGTAACTGTTCCACTAAGTTGAATAACAATTACACTTTATTTTACAGTGCCATAGTTACTACATGCACTTACTATTGTAGTAACAGTAAATATGCATAATTACAAGTAACTAACCCTAAACTAAATCCTAACCTAACTGTAACTCTATAGTAAGTACATGTAGTTAATTAATAGTACTCAGTACTTGTTTGAGTAATTACAATGTAACTACAGCAAATACTGTAAAATAAAGTGTAACTATTTTTTTTTTAATCATTTGAAACCTAACACTTCTTTTTATAAATTCTTTTGCTTAAAATGTGTCTCTGCTATTTTTTTTTTTTTTAAATAAATCTTACGTACTATGACGCGAGTGTCCAAATAATAACTATAACAACTTAATGGAATTACAATTTAGCAGAACGGTACACATTGCCCTTTAAAATGTACCAGGAATTCAGGCATTCCTATCAGAACACATGATTCATGAACACCCACGATCTCCGGTTGCCTGTCATTCACAGACACACCTGGGCACATACTAGAAGCCAGGTGACATAGCGAACACTGAATTTCTAGGAAGCGCATAAACCGCAACTGTCCCCAGAAGCTCGAATCAGAAATTACAGGAGCTGAAGACTTTGAAAAGAAAGAATATTATGTCTCTGATCGTTTTCTTTCGTCTTTCAGAAAAGCGGAACACGGTGCTGCGTAACTGCGCGCTCACGCGCTCCCTGCTTGGACTGGACGGATGATTCGGACTATGTTTAACCGAACCGATCAGAACTATGGTCATCTGGGATGCCTTAAATCATCTTAGAGACGACATTGCGAAAGATATAATCAATGGGATTTTGTTCCTAATCAGTTTCGGTTAATCGTCTATTGGAGAGTGAAACTGTTGCTCAATGGAGGTCACGTGGTGGAGATTTCAACTGCTCCTATTGGCCAGCGCGTGCGCGCGTTCACTGGAGCGAGTCGCGCACAATCCAGAGAACAACGTCATCTGTCCTCAGGTTGATTATTCATTTACTGGACAAGTTTTTTTTTTTTTTTAATCATTTGTGTAGTGGTTAAAATATCAAAATAGCTACCTTATTGTGTGCAGTTCACAAAATATTATTATATTATACACGGTCTTCTTAGTAAATAACTAAGCAACTTGATCAAATTATTTATTTGTACTATTATTGAAAGTTTAATATTTGAAACTTTATAAATTAATATTTTTATTTTATATTTAAATAGATATTTATAGCAGGCCTGACAAATTGTCAGGCATATTTTACAATGTAAAAGTGATTTTCCAGAAAAATAACCAATCAAAATGTATGGTCAGGTTACATTCCTCAATTAAATTGACATAGCTATGTTTTTTTATTACACATGTAAGAGATTGATAATAATTCCAGAATTCTTTTTGAAATACAGGTAATAATTTTGTTTTAAGGCACATATATTTATGGATATACAATTTTCCCATAACATTATCAAAAGAATATTGAATAAAAGCTGAAAATGCATCTTCTATTATTAAAAATTATATTGTTTTTAAATGAAGTTTTTCACCAGTGATGCATGTCAAAAAGCACGCAAATGGTAATACAAAAATTATTAGAAGATACAGGCAAGCAAGATATTGATCTGATTGTAACCTATACATTTTTATTTTTAGTCTCTTTCAAGCTGCAGTTTGAGACATACAGAACCTCTCAGAGCACATAATGTGGACTGCGGTCTTACATATGTGTGTCGTCTGGACGTGAAGCCGAAATTGTGCTGTTACGGGAAGGATTGTAAACCGTGCCTGTGGAGCAACATGCTTTTGAGTATTCCAGATCCCGAGGAAGAGGAGGACAGCGATATTGAGGGATCAGAATATGAAGATGAGAACAGTGGTAAGCCCTTATAGTCGCTGCATATTACAGTTTGTCTAGTATAGTACACAAAAATATGGCTTACATAATCACGAACTTTTCTAATTTCAGGAGAACGGAATTTAAGATGTGTTTCAATGGTAAACAACACATCAGAAGGTCGAAGGGTAAGAGTTTTGTTCATTCATAACATGTTTTATTTTGAAAAAATAATGTGTCATCACCATAATGAGTCAATTTTATCTTTAATTAACAGAAGGAACGCTTTCTCTGTGAAGACCTACAGCAAGGTAGGCCAAGTGAACCTCAAAATATCTCTAAGTAGTGTAGTCAAAAGAAAATTTTAAAACCTTTGACTCCCGTTGAGCTGTGATTGGCTACAATGATCATCGCTTCAATAACATGCTGTAAAAAGACGTGACACTCACTTCCGTGTTTTTTCCCGTGGAATTGGGCTGCTCATGTCCACCCCAAATAACATAATAATTAGCTTGTGGAATGCAAATTTTACCAGGGGGAACTCCGCCAAAAAGCAGATTTAACCCCTCGAGATGCGATTTTTACAGAGGGAAGGTGACTTCCATTCATCCAAAACGCAAGCTCGTGCGAAAAGCTTCGCATTTTAGTTTGGTGAATTCTGACCTGCGAATTCGCATCACGTGAAGACGTGCCACCAGTAGAAGATCGATTCGATTCATGATCTCTTTACTGAATTAAAAGAATGGTATTTTTGCAATAAAGTCGAGTAGATTGTATTTTTTTACATTTTGAATAGAATACTATTGTCAGCATCCTACCTCCTGTAGTGCGTCTCCGTGCCTCTAGAGGTCCCCTGTGTTCTCCTCCGCCTTAGTTCTTCCTCAGTGTTATCCAGCTCACCTGTGCCCTGTTTCCCCCAGCGTATTTAAGTTGTGTATTTTGGTCTCTCACTCGGTTTTTGAGTTGTTGCTCTGTGTTTCCTGCTGGTATCGCAGAAGCCTTTCTAGCTAAGGTATCTTGAGTTCCTTTCTTTGTTTTTAATTGTTTTCTGGCTTTGTTTTCTCCTTTGTCTTCAAGTTATTTATACCTTGATCTGAGAAGAACTTTTGTTGGATTATTCTTGCAGAGACCATTTTTAAAAAAATAAATCTAAATAAATATTTATTTTTTTTAATAAATGGTTTAGATCTCTCAGCCCTCACCCCAGAAACCCGAGTTCAAGCCCAGCTTGTGACAACTACAAGTTATTTGTTGAGTTCATGTTTATAAAAAAAAAAAGATGCTGTGGACCGTGACGTCATATTACGACCGTTGCAGCATCCAATGAAATTTCACACGTTCAAAGTCTATTGTGACCGCGGTTGGACACCCCTTGAAACGCGATCGGGATAGTTCTGAGTAGCAATTGGGCACGTTTTGTTGTGAAAACCTGGCCACCCTGGTACAGATTTGGTATCGAAATCTCTTGCGCTACCTTCCCATGCTCTTGGAATTGTCATAAATACGAGTTTCCTAGGTAAAAATTGCATATGAACACTCTCCAGTTTCAAAACTTGAATGCGACGGGCTCAGAATCACGACTTCAGAAGTGGGAATCATCCGATTTACCGATAGCACGCGAAGGCAGCGTTAATTCTTCACGTATTTAGTCGGGGGAAGTCGTGGCCTAGTGGTGAGGGAGTCTGAAGGTTGCCGGTTCGATTCCCACGCTGGCAGGAATTGAAAGTGGGGATTGTGAATAAACAGCACTCTCTCCACCTTTGATACCATGACTGAAAAATGCCCTTGAGCAAGACACCTAACCCCTAATTGCTCCCCTTGTAAGTCGCTTTGGATAAAAGCGTCTGCTAAATGATGAAAATGTATTTATCAGTGCTAATGGAACTAAGCAAACTTAAATTTTCAGCAGTGCTTTCACCATTGTTTGCTATGCAGTGCATTAATAAAGCTCGCCCTTTTGTCTTCTCTTCATGTAGTTGGTATTACGATATGCTACATATCAGCAGAAAGGCAGCAAGAGCGCTGCAGGAGATTAGACTTCACAATGACTTCTGCTGCAAGTCACGAACCTCTCAAAGTGAGTGTCTCCACTGTGTCTATTTAATCTTCTGCCATTTCACACATTGCTCTCCTCTGTGGGCTGATATATGAGGCTGGATTCATTGTACGTGGTACATTTTTCACAGACTTGAGAAAATTCAAAGTAAATAAGTATAAACAACTTGACCAAATTATTTATTCTAGCAATGGCAGTTTTGAAACTTTAAGCAGGCCTGGCAAGTTCACACTGTCAGGTGTGCTGCACATTGTCAAAGTAAACGGTGAACAAATGCAGAATTTCCAGAAAATCCTGATTTAAGCATTGTTCAAGGAAATCTTTGTAAGGACAGTACAATTGGTGACTTGATTTTAATCTCAGTGTTGATTTTTGTGTCATGCAGCTGAGTCTGGTGGAGTATGAAGATGTTGACTTTGGCAGAAAAATGGTGATCAAAGTTGGATTGTCCTCTGAGTTATATGAAGTTGAAATCCCTGCATTAAAACAAGGTAGCAATTGTTTTTACATACTCTATATACACATATATAGCAGTCAAAAGTTCAGAATAATAATGTTTTCACATGTTCACCAAGGCTGCATTTAATTGATCAAAATATAGTAAAAAATAGTATTGTGAATCACACACTGTAAAAAAAGAATTGGTTTAATTTAGAAAAAAAAGTAAGTTGCCTTTTGAGTTCATTGAAATTGAAAATTTGAGTTTAAGATTGACTCAAAATATTGTCATCTGAACCACATCAATTATCCAAGTTGATTTGACAAAAGAAAAAAATGTTGTGATTACAAATCACAAAAATATTTTTTTTACAATTACAATAAAGTAATATTAAAATAAAAACATTTCACAGTATTACCTGAATTTTTGATCAAATCAATGCAGCCTTGTTATTTAAACTCTATTTACACCAACATTTGTGATGCTGCCCAGCATCTAAAGAATAAAAAAAGTTATTACATTGAACTTTATATTACAGCAAGTGTATGAAAAGCAATGACTGTTTGTCATAATATCTGAAAGGCACATGCAAACATCAATGATGTTTTCATTAAATAAATCAGTAACATATCAGGATGTTTTGTACAAAATTGTGCACTGTTTTCATTTTTAAAAAACATAATATTCACATTCACAACAGGGTGACCATTAATATATTGTTTTCTCTTGGCAGTGTGTTTATCAGACCTCAAAGACAGTGTAACACAGTGTAAAGGTAAGAATAGTAAAAACAGTGGTTATTTGCAGTGTAATATTTGTAAGAAGCAACGACATAGTGTATGTACAAATTTCACTCCATGCTCCATGTTTGGCTATTCTTTTTTAGGTCCGACGATCTCTGTTAAGAGACTGGAGGGTGTGGTTAAGATTCTGGTAGCCAATGAGGATAAAGGATCTTCTGAACCCCAGTCCCTGTGTATGAAACGTGGAAGAAAAGGCAAATGCTGGGTCAGTTAACCTTCACATTACTTCTGTGCAAATAAGACACTGCCTGAGGGCTCATTGCGAACCAGTTTGTTCGTTTCATCAGCTGCTTTTACTTTCGTTACTTATCATACCTTTTGTTCTCTCAGTCCTTGGCAAATAGTAGCATTCCACTGGAGTCGATCACGGACTGCATGTGTTTCCAGGTACTTTTCAAACATGCACACACTCAAAACAATGCCTGCGAATACTAGTGTTGTAGTTAAGACCACCTAAACCAAGACCAAGACTTTGAAAGACCAATACAACACCAAGGCAGGGTGAGACCGAGTCAAGACCAGTACTCCTTAAATTCTTCTAACTGACCCGGCACAACAGTAACTACTCAGGCAAGGTGTATTCAAGCTATTTTAAGGCATGAAGAAGATTTTTTTCAAGGACAAAAGCATTTAAATATGTCATCTTGGTGATCAAAGATGAATTTTAAGGGATAAAATTATTGACTACAGGTGGACTTTAACAAGTAAATCAGAAAATCCACCAGCAACTTAGTGATATCTCCACAGTTGTGGTCTTGACCGGTCTTGAAAAAAATCCAGAGCCCTTTAGTCTGAGACCGAGACAAGACTGAAACCTTCATAAAGACTGAACTTGAGTACTACAACACTAGCTAAACCCATTTTTGCATTATTTTAACATGCCCTTTGTCTGTTCATACACTTTAGGCTTGGACAGGAGATTCAGCTCGTTCAGAATACTGTCCCTTTGAAAACAATAAAACAGGTAAAACCACAACAGTATTCCACAAAAAATGTCCCATTACTTTTCCAGTTATTGGTGATTTACTGGATAAGGATTAAGGACAAGGATTACTACAAATATAAATGTAAATTTTCTTTTTATATATATACTAAATACATTTTTTAAAAACATTTACATTTTGCAAAATGTACCTATAACATTATATTTTTTTAAAGTTTTTTATTTCTAGGCGATAAAATGTTTTATAGCTTTGCATAACTATAAAAATGTAATAGATAAATAAATAAAATTTCATCCAAATACATGACTTTTCCAAGTCTAGAAATCACAGTTTTTAAATTTAAACCTCATAGAGTCACAGTTATGTTCACTTTTACTTTCCATGGACCCCAGTTTCTAAAGACTAAAGCTAGTCCCAGACTAAAATCCACGTTTGAGCTGTTTTAACTTGCACTGAGATGTCTTCAAATATGTCAATACCATTGTTTTGTCTCAAGATTCACACCAGTAATGTTTTTTTTTTTCTTGTGAACGTTTATAAAAGCCACTTGAATGCCCTAATTGAACTAAGGACTAATCCTTAATCTAAACCCTGTCTGTGAAACTGGGCCCTAGTTTGTTTACATTCCTCTAATGTGTTCCTTTGTTCATTTTCCTGCCACTCCTTGCGCTCCTTGGCATGGTTTCTGTCGTCATGAGTTCATTTGAATCAGCTGTGTGTCATTAATTACCTTGTTTGTGTTCCTATATAAGTTGTAGCCTTGCTTTCATTCTCTGTCTGATCTCCGTCATGTTTGCACTAAGCTTTGTTGTTTGGAATTTTATTCTTCGGCCTTCGTCTTCTTGCCTGCATACAACCGTGACATGTTTTTCTTCTGCAGAATTTTATGCCAATGTCCTGAGAAACATGTCAGTGTCTATGGCTCACATCAAGACAAACGATGATCAGCCAGGGATCAGCTGGAATTTAACAGTACCCTGCAGGATAAATGCTGAGTTGTGGCCGTGCCAGCTCGAGGCAGATGGACAATGCAGAGAAATTAAAGGATTCAGTCAGCAGCGCTCTAATGATTGGGAAGAAAACAGCAAAATACTATGGGTAAATAAATGGGATTATGTAAAATATCATTTAATTTTACATGAATGGAATGAGGCTGTGAGGGAGTAGAAATACTGTCCGTTCAATAAACCACAAGTGTTCTTGTCTAGTCTTTTTCCAGAAGTAAAAAAACTCCATTCATTTTCTCCATAGGGAAATTCATTTTTAACAGTAACTGGCAAACCTTTAAAGACAGCCCTGCTGTGAGCTATGCGGTTATTAGTCCATATTTGCTCCTGCAAAATTTTGCACGGCAGAATTTGTGGTGAAAAACTGCATTACCCATGATGCTGTACAGAAAATGGCACCAATCAGAGTAAAAAAAAAAAAAAAACTAAATGTGCCAAAAGACCTCTATAGCTCTGCCTACTCCCATGAAGAACTGCAAATTCTTCTATATATGCATTTTTAACTTTTTTTTTTATACATATCAACATTTTAAAAGAGCAGTTTTATATTTCATCATTGTTTTCAATTCAGTTGTGTGGTTCACACTGCTTCATTGTGTAACAACAAAGTTTGTTAAAGAACGGAGGAGGTGGAAACTGGTGAATGTTCAAACTTAACTTTTTTTTATCACAAATTAAACAAATGACCAAATAACAAAAAAAAAGTAAAGAGGCAACCCCTCACAGACGGCTACTGCATAAACTAAAACAAAACAACATAAATTCCAGGCCTTGTCCTCTCTCGTCTTTCACTGTCGTTAGTCATTTTTATCCTTGTCGCTCTGTTCCCACAGCTCTTGGCCACACCCTGCTTATATTTCTTTCCCTCAGTAAAGCCGTTAAAAACTCAGTCTTGTACCTGTGTATTTTGGTCTAGTTTTCAAATGCTGTTTTGCATCAAATCAAAGTCTTGGGAATCACCTTATAGCTTTGTTTATGGCTTTTAATGCTTTAACAAAGTTTTTTTTTAAATCCTTGTGGAAAAATCATTATAAAACCAATGCTGCTGAAAAAGGGGGCTCATTGAAAATCTAGAATTTTTTTTAAATTATTATTTCAATCTGTAAATAAATAGATTTTTTTTTTTGGGGGGGGGGGGGGGTGCAACAAATAAACATAATAATGTAAAATTCAAAATATTTAATTTAATATTTTAATCCAACATATTTAGTAATTAGTAATGAAAAATTTGGTATTATCTAAATTTGAAAGAATGTAAAATAGAAGCATTTTCACTAGTGATCTCAGACTTTTGAAGCGGAATGATTGACTTCCAGGTACACAACAATACAACACAATGAGTTAAATTGACCGTATTCTATTCTATCTTGTTTGGTTTCATATTACTATAGGTGAAATTAAATATCGCATCTACTCGGACCGAGGTCAAGCCAATAATTGTTTTTCCAGTTGGTTAAAAAGTGGTTTTCTATAATGATATTTGCTCTGCAGACATCCGGGAAATTTGTGAATGTCACGTCTCAGAATCACCAGCAGCTCTGTGTGAAGGTGTGATACCATCTTCCTTTTTGATTTCCTTAATTTGAAGTAATTGCAGTGCAAACAGATCATGTGCATGGTAAACATTATTCATTGTTTGTCTGTTTGATTGCAGCTTAAAGTGGATGGAAAGATAGTGCTGTACTGTCAACATCTCTGTAAGTTCATAAGAAAAAACATCCTGTTTAAAGCTGCCATTCATTGTAATTTGATCATAGTGATGCTTGTGTGTTCGATTTGCTAAAACCAACATTTGCTGTACTGAATGTGCGTATGATGGATGTTATCAGTTGTTTTATGGTGTGTTGTTTTAGTGGAACGACAGTACTGGAGCCTTCTTGTTCTTCTACCACTGATCCTTGTTTGTCTGACTATTTTTGGAGTACTTCTTGTGGTTACCAAACTGAAATGTAAGTTTTTACAGTCTACAGCATCTCTCTATTTATAAAGTAAGATGTTTTTAAGTCTTTTGAACTTTTTAATCATCAAAAAATCCTGAAACATCGTCTATATATAACATATATACTATTTACAAAATCCTTTAGCCAATATTTAAACCCAGTTAGGCTTATTTTATTGTATCATTGTGGCAACGATGACTAAGTAAATTTTGCATTTTTCACGCAAGAGATTGATAACTACTGTGTTGATCAGATACTTTATATTTCCGAGCCCAGAAGATTTAAGACTCGAGAATTTGAGATTTAGGAGATGTTGACCAGGCAGACTCTGCTCTCAATGGATCCATTCATGCGTCTCTGTCAATGGCACATATTTTTGTGCTGATCTGTGTAGAACCCATTTATTCCATCTCTGCATGCTCTTTGTCTGTCTCTTCTTCTTCATGTCTCATTTTCTGTTCTTTCCTCCATTTTGGCCTTTTCTGTGTCTTACATTGTTTTAGTTTCAATGATTCCGAAAGTATTTTTGTCTAATGAGATTTTACATTCTTGTATGTCCCTCTTACAGTGTCTCGTAGCAAATGGGACAGATGTCATTCTAAAGGTACGCAAAGTGTTTATGCATGTCTATGTCTATAAGAAGCCTTTTAGTGTCCTGATTTTGCCGAGTTAGATATGTTCCTATGTCAACTTATTTTGTTTTTATTCTGGAACAGCGTTCCTGTCTGAAAATGTAGTCCTAACCCTACCCATAAGTTGTCCCTAAAACCCTGTAAACTCGTCCCTTAAATCTGATTGGTTGAATAGAATGTTGTTCCAGGATCAACAAAGATGTTGATCAAGGAACATGTTGTACTTATGGAAATCAGGATGCTGTGCTTTTAGCACAGGGAACGTTCTTCAAAAATGATTTGATCCTAATTTACCTCTTCATTTCTCCCTCTAGATATGAAGGGACAGGTGTTGTTGCTCCATTCCTCAGCCACCGACCCACAGCTGGTGTGTAAGCTGGGCCTGTTGCTTGATGAGCTGGGTTTCGGCGTATTTCTCGACCTGTGGAACCAAAAAGAACTCTGTTCTCTCGGCCCGGCAGCGTGGCTTCACTCCAAGCTCGACCACATCCAGAAACACGGAGGCAAAGCCCTTCTTTTGCTTTCTCCATCAACGCTACAGAGAGCTGAGAGCTACTGGAACATTGCAGTGGAAAAACAAGGCAATCCTGCCACATATTACTCCGATACGCTGGCTTCGGCCCTGGCCTGCATTTTCGCAGACCGCCAGAAGGGCGGCGCTGCTCAGCGGTTCATCCTCGTGCAGTTAGACTGTCATGAAGTTCTCATTAAAGAGGAGCTGCCAGTGTTGCTCAGGGGCCTGCCGCTCTATAAACTGCCTTCTCAGTCTCAGGGATTACTTATGGAGCTATGTTTGGAAAGCCCAACTAATGTGTGCGGGAAGCTGAAGAAGATGTGGTGGATTAAAAGGGCACGGAGGAAGCTGGCCAAAGGAGTGCAGAACATTTCTATTACAAGGGTGAGGACTGAAACTATGCTCACTCAAAGTGATTCACTCAGCCTAGACCCGGAAGACACAGAGGAAAGGGTTTTTCTCGGATATGAACAGTACTGACATATCTTTAACTCTGTCATCACAGCCTATGGACTGCGGACAGACAAGTACCGGAACTCCATTAAAACGTGGTGTTGTCATGTTTTTCGGTGTATGTATGGAAATACTAAAGATTTTAGACATGTGTCATAGAACTGCAATCACATCGTGAAGTACCTTGGTAAATTTACAATGCCTGGCTTTAACCTCAGGGGTTTGTTAAAGAAGGAAGTCTACATCCCCAAGTGCAAACAATACAGGAAGTAAATGAAGAAATTAAATTGATAAATACACTGCAAACTCCAAGAGATGATTGCATATTCATACTGTACATATAGAAATATATATGTATATACTGGAATATTTACATATTTGCAAGGATAGTACCTCTAATTTATCCTTTTTATCTTAGCTCTAACTTGGTGTTTATAAATAGGCCTAATTCACTGGCTTTTGGCTAATATCTATACAATACATACATTTTTTTTTAATTGATTGTAATATCATGCATTTGAAATGCCCTGGTTGTACTCAGTTATAAAGTTTCTTGACATTTTTAGTGTTGTGTCATCATGGACTGAATTGAGTGGAATAGAGTAAATGAAAAACTATCTGGTCTCTCCGCCTGGTCTGTTTGCTGGGGCTTCAGCTAGTCAACCATAGTCGAACTTTAATAAGACTAGCTAAACATCAGGCTCGAAGAGACAATTAAGAGTCTAAAAAAGAAGATAAGGAAGGGGCCAGCATAAAAATATCATACACCAGACCCTCTGCTAAAAATATACGGTGTTATTTGATAAGCGCAGTGTGTGACGCGCGCGACCTCCTCAGCTGCTGCGCTGGTTTTGCGCGTCCATGACTGAGGAGAAGTTTAGAAGCAGAGAAAAAGACGCGGTGACCCGAAAGTCAGGTATAAAGGATCGAAACAATAATTCTTCCACTTCAACTCTTGATTGTGTATTTTAAAAAACAGTCTTTCTCGGTGTCGTAAGTTTAAAAAAAGAAATGACCCTGAAGCAGCGTTTATCTGGCGAGGTCACGTGTTAAGTGTTGTTTTTCTCATCGCTGTTCAACCATGCGTGATTCTCATAGGAAGCGGCTGTTAGTTCAGAGACTATGGTGAAGACTTCTCTTAATATTCATGAGCTAACCCATCACCATGAAGGATTGTCACTGTACCTCATTTATTTTCACGAGCTAAGCTTTTTAACCGTTTTTATGAAGCACGGCTTCGCCACGGTAACGTTTGTAATTAACCGTTAAACGACGCGCGAGAGATTTGTTGCGTCCAAAACCCGAAAAACTGGAAATAAAACTGATTTTACGGACAGCCCAACCATCACTTTTCTCATAAGTTTGTGAGTATTTAAAATAAATACGATTTCCAAACTTAACTTGACTAAAATGTTGTGTTTTGCCCATTGATTTCGTTTTGACGCATTCCAATATATGTAGCCTATTTTTCCTGTTCACGATTAATAATCTAAATAAATTTCGTAATTTGTAAAACTTTCTATAACTTTATTCTCGCATTCAAAATGAGTAATATGTAACTTTAGGTAAAATACAAGTCAAGCAAAATTTAAATTAAGTTAAAAAAAAATACATCATATTAAACTAAGGTCTAAAATCATCTTAACCCCGAGTTTTGCACACGAGGCTTAAACTAGCCTCAGACTAAAATGCATGTTTTAGCTGATTTAACTTACACTGACATCCTAAAATATGTCATAGTGCCATTGTTTTGTCTCAAGATTCACACCAGTAGCGTTTTTTTCTAAGGCGCATTCATAAAAGCTACTTATTGAACTAAGGCCTAATCCTGATTTAATTTAAGCCCATATATATATATATATGCATAATAATTTAGTTGCTTCAGATAAAAGATCTCACCTTATGGTTAAAAGTTCTTATAAATGAAATTAACTTTTTTTGTCCTTAATCATATTCATATTTTTAAAATCATCAGATGTCACAAGGATTTTTAATTTTTCCGTACCAGCTTAAACTTGGTGGAAAGTGTTTTTTTTTAAGCACTCAACCGGAGGGTTGCACTAATGCGTGGAGAGTGATGTCACCCTCACGGATGTTCTTCCTGTCTGCCGTGCTCTGCGCGGCCCTCTTTCATCTGGTTTCGGGTCAGAACTGCTCAGAGCACTGTAAAGCATGTGGAGGGCCAGAGAAAGACCAATGTCTTCAGTGCCACACCGGATTCATCCTGCATGACAACCTGTGCGTGGGTAAGATGAACCGAGTGTACGCTTCATTCACCGCATGCTCCGTTTCATTCTGAGGTTCACTTCTTTTACGTTGACAGATATCGATGAATGCGGTACTGATCTGGATCGGTGTCCCGACAACACATACTGCTTGAACACCCATGGCTCTTATGACTGCAAAGGTCAGTGGGATTTACCCTCAGAGGTCTTTTATTATTAACACACACGGATCGACCACAGTTTACACAGTGTTCATAACAAGGTGATTTGTGGTATGAAATATTGTTTTATTATTTCTCCAGGATGTGATGAGGCCTGTATTGGGTGTATGGGTGGAGGAGCTGCCCGCTGTAAGAAATGTGCTCCTGGTTTCAGATCATCAGGCATGAGATGCATAGGTGAGTCCTTATAAATATGAATTATAGCTAGGAGTATATGACGAATTAAAGCTACTAACTATAACAGTATTAGACTTCTTATACTTCAGGGTTGCATTATGATTTAGTTTACTTGTAGAGTTGGCGGCCCTAAGCTTGAATGTACAGCAATAATATAACTGTAAAAATGGGAAATCGTGTTAAATTGCTCCGGGTGCGAGTGTTCAATACTCACTTCTGTGTGTGCGCACTTTGATGGGTGAAATTCCGAGTACGGGACACCATACTTGGCCACACGTCACTTTCAGACTAAAGTCGTGATCGCTTTTTCTTTCCTGTATATCTGAGAGAAGCAGCTTCTCAAGCAAGAACAAATGTTAGGCGGGACTTGATTTTGTCCATGGGGAATTGATTGGATTGTTGTGGTTTGCTATTGGTGGATTTCACGTGACAGGTTGTCCCGCCCTCGCGCCAGTCAACGCATCATTAGAGAATAGAAAATGACTGCGTCCGAAATCACATCACCGTGCGTTATCGCTGCATATTTATACATGCTTTTAGAGCCCTGCGTGGGACTGTTTTCTTAAACCTGCACCCGCTCCCGCTGAATTTATGACCAGGACTTTATTTCACGGCTTGAGAAAAATGTAGCTACACATATACTCAGACTAAATATTCGTTCAAGTTAACATCCAGAATAACAGACTTTAAACATGGTTGTGGTTAAATAAGATGAAGTAACCCATGCTAAACCAAAGCACCACACATGACAAAAATATTGGGTAGGCCTAGTTTTTAAATTTTTTTTATTATGGTTGCAAAATATTAGGCCTAACTGTTAAAACAAGACCTAGCGGCACCTCAGTTTTTAGGCTACTGCATACACACTCACCAAACGAGTAACTTGGAAACACAGAAAACAGGTATGTGACCTCAGGGCAGATTTATGTCCGTTGTAAACGAACACTTTTGCAGATTTATCGCAACTTACGAAGTTTAACTCTTTCCCATTTTCTTCAGTGACAATTGAGAATTGATTCCATTTGTCTTGCCTTGTTTTGCTTTTTTCAAGTAAACAGCGCTTTAATTTTCTTCTCAACTTCTTGCGTTGACTCCATTTCTATTACACGCCAAATCCCACCATTCCCCGCCGGTCTCCCGCTAGATTTTCTGACCGCCCACTCCAGTAAGGGTAAAACCACCGCGCCTGCGAGATTTGAGTTGGGTCCCGCAGGAGCCCAAACCCAATGCAGCCCTCTACATGCTTTGACGCACTGTCAGCGCATGATGCCTAAGGGAACGTCTGCCAAATGCCAATTCCACCAAATGGTTAAAACGTATAATTTGTATTGATCAAAATGACTTTTAACATTGAAAAACAGACATGTAGAAGTTACTATCGGTAGGACTGACTTACTACAGGTGAAATTGTGCTAATACCTCTCTTCGTGTGTTTACGGTAAACAATTATTTTTTAATAAAAAAATTAAAGGTTTTAAATTAAAAATAAAAGTTTTTTTGGTGACTTACCACAAGTGAATAATGCGAAATCTCACATGTAGTAAGCCAGTCTGGTAACTAGGAACGTACTGTAACCATGGCCGTATCCGGCTATGAGGTCACTGAGGCTCGGACCTCTGTGTTTTTCCGAGGTGTAATAAAGCTTGTGATATAATTGCTAAATATAGTATAAATTCCATTTTATTGCTGCACGGATATTGCAAAGCTCCAAGATCATTTGATAATGGTCATAAAGTGCGAGATAAGATCCAAGTATAGCTAAACTAAACATTTCATAATTGATAGCTCATTTAAGATTGAAATGTTAAACGACTGATAAAAATAATCAGGCAAACTAATAAACTTTTGACTATTTTCACCATTTTGAATTGAAAATAGGCCTATATGATTTATGTATTGTCAATGTGAGGGGACAAGAAATCTTAACGAAGCCATTTTATCATATTGGGCTTAAGATTAATAATGAATCAATGTGTATATTGTGAAAGAATTGACAAAGGTATTGGCAAATAATCTACTGAACATTGATATGGTTTTAAAGCTTTTTCTTATGCATTTTTTGGCCTTCAAAAGTCTTAAAATCTCTTAAAATCAGAGAAATTAAAATTTTCTTGAGGTTAACACCTGAACCCTGCTAACTATCTCAAATTTGGGATTAAATAAATAAATAACTAATAAATATCGTTCATTAAATTAATAATCAAATGTTTATATTTTTGAACTGTGAGTAGAATTTGCAGACAGTCCCTTTAGTTCCCCTTTAGCCCTAGTTGAATATGCAGCAAATATCAAACCTAAAACAAACTTTACTGCGCTCTTTACTGAGCGGTTGCTTTCCACTATAAATGAAAAGTTAAATGCCACCCCCCACCCCCCACCTCATATTTATGTACCCTAGCTCCTAATATTCCATAAACAAATAGAAATGGTCCATTTTGATTTCATGGTGACTGTTTGTGAACAGAAGCTTTGTGGTACAGTCAGAGAATGCTTGAAATTCTCTTCTGGAATGAGTCTAAAATGCTGCAGGCCGCTCAATATTTTTTTTGTTTTTTTTTTGAGAACAAGCCTGAGAAAGAATCCGGTTTGACATCTCAGATCCTTGTCGGCTGAATTCTGAAAACATTGGTCAGACAAACATCACTGTTTCAAATGTAAGAATAGAAATAACAGAATTTTGAATAAAGTTGAACTTCTAAGTACTTTCTATCTCTTTTTCCTTTGATAAATCCCACGGTAGTTCTGCTTTGTTTGGCTGAATGTTGTTCCGTAATCTTGATTGACAGTATTTATAGCAGGAGTAAATCATTTAAAATCTGTTATAGTTTCAGTTTGAGCGTTTGCTGCTGTTCTATATCAAGCTATATGAACAGAGAGCCAATCATGAATTAAAGGGACAATATGTAACATTTTTATATTAAAATATCCAAAAACCACTTGCACAGTGTTATATATTTCGTTCAGATGTGTATTAACATTATCCTAAATTTTTCCAAGAATTTGTAAATTCAAAGAAAATCACAATTTTAAATAGTGTCCGTCCCTCTGTTGTCACTTGCGCCTGTCAGTGACGTAATATCTGCGTTATCCCTGGTTTCCGCTTGTGCTGCACTGTTACCATGGCAACAGTCACGTACAGCAGCGTAACGTCTAGCGGCACACTGCTGTTGTTTCATCCAAACATTATGGACCATGGCAAGCAAACTTTGGGACAAAAGGAGAAATAAAACGAGGATCAATATTGGCGTGGCATTTCCGAGACGGCGAGAGCTTTGCGATTAATTTTGACTTGACAGAGTCGCCGCTCTTGCACGTTATTAGACAAGGTGGGAAAATGTATGCTACATAAGACTAATCAATGTTATACAGCTCAACACGACGAAGTTTTAGAATATCATCAGTGTGATAATCTAATGTTGATCTAGCTCACTGTTACGTCTCATACAGACAACAAACTAATACTGAACATTACAACTTTCAACACACTCAAATACAGTTTAGTGAAACATGTGTAACGCTAGAGCAAGTGAAATAGCGCAGCGTTACCTCACTGTTTTAATTCATCAAATAAACTGATCTGTATGAGTAGTATTTCAGCTCTCATGAGTAGTTTGGTAGAGTGAAAAGTCCTCATTTATTTATATCCCCCGGGACTCGCGTGTGCCACAGATGTCTGTCTCCCATTAGCAATCGCATCCATTAAAAAAACATGCATTCACTCATCCACAAACATTATTTCTCCATAAATATTATTTGCATAACAACAAGTTCCATGATTCCATGAATCTACGCCTTTGTTATTGTTTTGAATTGTTTAGCGCCCCCTAGCGGACAAAAACTACATAGTGCACCTTTAAAGACACAGATTAGTTCTTCTGCATGAAATGGTTCCATCTTGTGGCTATAAAAAGCATTTCCAGCAAGAATAATTCTAGAATTGTCTAGCTGTTCGTCTTTTCTCCCTCTCATTTTTTCAGTTAGCATTATTCTGGTTTGGTCTGTGTTTGCTCTCTCCTGCAGATATAGATGAGTGCGCCGAGGAGGTGTTGGCCTGTCCTGGTGTCAATGTGTTTTGTGTGAATACAGAGGGGTCGTTCCGCTGTCAGTGCGCGGGAGGATACACACGCACGGGCAACACCTGTGAGAGGAGCCAGACCACAGGTCAGGTGGACTCACAGATATCACATAACAGAGATGTTATCTGTGTATCTGTGTTAGATTCGTATCAAGATACTATTACACACATTTTCATATTTCGTTTTTGTTTTTTTGCCTTTAATAATTTATGGTTTTAGCTTTAGTTAACTATATAAGCCTGCTGTGTGCTTCAAATGCTGAAATCAATCTGTCCCAAAAGACAGAAGTTGCAGTTTCCTGTAACTCCCTGTATTGTGCTTATGTAATATTAGAGAAATGATTTGTTTGTCTTCATAAGTTGCTAAACCTGTACTGCATGCGACTTTATTGCGTGTGGGAGCCAACATGCTACTAAATGAAAGTCTTTTCATTCATTAACTTTTGTTAATGCATTAGCGAACATGAACTAACTTTGCGTGTTCTGTATATTTTTCACAGCATTTAAATACCTTTGTTAAAGTTAGTTAATGCAAATACAGTTGATCATTGTTTGTTCATGTTTGTTCACTGTGCATTAACTAATGTTAACTACGGTGGCCGGGAAGTGCAAAACAACAATACAAAGTGTGAAACACTTTTACGAAGCTTGAGACAAATTTACATTTTGGAAAACATTTTTACCTATCATAAAAAACAATTACATGGGGAAAACACTTTTACAGAGGACAAAACAAATTTACATTTTAGAAAACAAATTAGCAAGACACAAAACACTTTTACCAGTCCCGAGACAAATTTACAATGACAGATTCTTCACGGAAAGGGAATGTCCCACACACCGGAAGTGACGCGGTGAAAGGTGTTGTTGTTGTTGGTGGTGAGCGCAGTAAATTTGTGTTGTAGTTGTGGAGTAAATAAAGTTTATGGTGACCGAACATGGACTGCGGCTGAGGGATGTTTTGCCCGTTTTGTGGCAAACACATGAGCAGCTTAACACGGTTTTGCTTTACGTGTGGTCAGTGTTTGGAGTTTCTAAAAGACGCGGACCAGACGGAAACACAGGGGACGTCTCGACAGCCGTACAGCGCTAAGCAAAGTAAGTTACACTTCCGGTGTGTGGTACTTTCCCCTTTCCGTGAAGAATCTGTCATTGTAAATTTGTTTCAGGACTGGTAAAAGTGTTTTGTGTCTTGTTAATTTGTTTTCTAAAATGTAAATTTGTTTTGTCCTCGGTAAAAGTGTTTTCCCCATGTAATTGTGTTTTATGATAGGTAAAAATGTTTTCCAAAATGTAAATCTGTCTCAAGCTTCGTAAAAGTGTTTCACACTTTGTAATGTTGTTTTGCACTTCCCGGCCACCGTAGTTAACTGATATTGATTTAACTAAGATTAATAAACGCTGTACAAGCATTGTTCATTGTTAGTTCATTTTAACTAATGTTAACAATTGATATTAAAATAAAACATGAAACTGAACTTTAGTTACTATTTGAATACATTTTCCTGTGCACTTTGCATAATATTATTCATTTTGAATAGAGAATATCTTCTGAAGTGATGTTTATCGATAACTATATTCTCTTTTTTCACCAACTTCTTTTCATTTCAGTTTAAACCGCATAATTGAAATGTGTGTTTTTTAAAATGTATTTGTATGTTTCTAAAGTCACTGGCATCTTCTTTTCTCAGCTTCTGCAGAAAAAGGTTTTTTTGATGACATTAAGGAGGATGAAATCGAGGTTCTGCAGCAGATGTTCTTCGGTGTTGTGCTGTGCGCGTTGGCCACGTTGGCGGCTAAAGGGGACTTAGTGTTCACCTCCATCTTTCTGGGAGCGGTGGCGGCCATGGCGGGATACTGGCTCTCTGATAAGAGCGACCGAGTGATAGATTCCATCTTGAGGGGGAGATAAAAGCAAAAGCGGCTTGAAAAGTTATTTGCAGCCATGTTTTCTACAAAGTCTGGTACTTTTTGAGTCGGGCCTTTTCTTACAGAGTTATGAATGTATGCTGACATCTAAATGGCCCAAACAACAGGGAAAAAAAAGTTCTTATTCCACTCACTAGTTGCCTGTATCTGGAGTAAGTTTTGGATGAATATGAATTGGAGCACCAGCAAGGGCCTTGATCCATCTGATGTCATTTCTTATTGAGTTGTTTGTTTTTACATCGCATTCGGTAACAGTTTAGCCTAGCATAGCACTAACTGGTTAAGAAACGCTTTTTTGATTAGTTGGAACATGATATAACTGTTTTTGAATTTGAGGGCAAATGAACGTAGTCAGCGTCTGGTGGTTACTGGTTTTTTGTTGCATAAATATGTTATATACGATACATATCTACATATGCTATATTATTTCTAAGCATACTAAATGTACAGTACTGTTCAAAAGTTTGGGGTCGGTAAGATTTTGTTTTTGAAAGTAGTATCTTCTGCTCACCAAGGCTGCATTTATTTGATCTTAAATATAGTAAAACAGTAATATTGTATTTACAATACAATTAAAAAGAACTGTTTTTTTATTTGTATATATATTCCTTTTATCAAAGCTGATTTTTCAGCATCATTACTCTAGTTTTCAGTCTCACATGACCCTTCAGAAATCATGCCGAAGGAACATTGATAAGAAATGTTGGAAATAGCTTAATATTTATGTTGAAAACTGATTTATTGTTTTTAACAATAGAAAGTTCAAAAGAACTTTTTGTTAACGTGTCCTTCCAAAAGAATAAATAAAATAAAATCCTCACTGTTCCCAAACGTTTGAACTGTGTATATGATATAAAATGTACTTTTATGAGGACACTGTAAAACACTCTTTGGACTTCAACTAATAAACTTTTTTTTTTTTTTTAAATGAAACAGAGCAAGTCAGAAAGAAAGTCACTTTTATTTAATGGATATAAACAAGCCGACTGACACTCAAGAATAGTTGGGGGCTACAACACATACAATAGCAAATATCAGGGAGGATGAGGACTTTGAGTAAAGCCCAACAGGGTTTAAAAACATCGAACATGACACAGATTTCACACTGAATGCCCCAGTCTCGCCTCCGAGGCTCTTGCGCCGCTAACTTTCTGCAACACACACACACACAGCCACTCGCACCCTGTAACATTCTTATTTGCATACACAGACACAATCATGCAAGCATATCCCACACTCTTTTAGCGTCTCAGATCTGCACCCCGAAAACATGCAAACGCTTTTTATTTTGTTGCACGGGCAATCCACTGGCAGTGGGCGGGAAGATGTGGGTGAGGACACACCATTCTCAAACACATTACACCATCATGATGCCAATGCGTCTCATCCGTGACGACTGATGCACCATGGGAAAATGAACCCCATGTTCACACGGCATCGTTCAGCATGCTGACACTCACATTGGACTTGTTTGCACTGCTGTACAGAAAAGAAAAGTAAACTAATGTACAAATCTTACAGTCCAAAACTGACATATTCAAAAAAAAGAAGAAGAAGAAGAAGAAAAAAAGCATGAACCATAAAAAAACATAAATAAATATCTTAAAAAAGTAAAAACAATGTTTCTTAGAATTACTATTTCTTTTCTGGCATTTGTCACAGTGGTTTGTATCATCCAGAGGTTTGCATTTTTTTTTTTTTTTTTTTGACATCATGAAATAAAAGAAACAATGCAACTGGCACACAACAAATATAAATATAGAGAGAAATCTTCATTTTTTATTCTCTTTATTTTGGACCTTTGCTCAGAGGCCCAGAGGCCCTTTGATATACGTCATAGACCCCATACAGGGCTGAAACTTCTTTCTGTAGTTAATTTATTTCTGCGTATAGAGATCTATTAGACCTGTCTTCACCACAGCCCAGAGTTGGCACATAATGTACATAATCATGCATCATTACCACATAAGTCAACATTTCTCTTTTTTTCTTTGTTCTGTATAATATATCTCTTCCCAAGGCAGGAGATCACCCCCCCTACTTCAAGTATTCAGTAGTAAAAGGTCCTGAAGGTGGAGGACTGCAATATGTCTCCAAGAAGGTAAAGTCTGACGTCTTCTTTTGTCCTCTTGCTTTGCCTAATAGTATAGACTTGCACAACAGACAGACAGGTAGACGGACATAAATATTAGAATAGCAGATCAAACACTTTTGGTGTTTGAAACTGGACTCAGAAACATCCAAGACGGAGCAGTATTCACACGGCGGACATATTCTGGATCTGTGTTCTTCACCACAATAGTTAAATGTTCAAGAGAGCAACGTAGGAAAATTCTAGAGCTGAGCGACAACGATGCGTTCACGTCATGACAGAATTACCGGGAAGTTTCTAACTAGTACTTTGCTCATGGTGATGTGTTCATAACGACCAACAATTAGGCTACCTTTAGCTTAATATTAAACGACATATAACGACGTCACGTCATTTTAAGTTACACAATGCATTTTGTTTGTTCTTCAAGATTTGAGCATTGTGATAAAAATGAATTTCTGGGCCCAAAGAAACAAACTCAGAATAGATTTTTTTCATTTTCGGTAATTCTGGCAGTAGGTCTACATGAACGCATATTAAGGATGGCGTTTCGGAACGTTCCAGAACAGAGACACGTGAGGTTCTGGAAATGACGCGAAGAATAATGAGAATGTTAAACACAACATGGAAGCACAAACAGGTCATTTTTAACAGTCAGATCTTGGCTATATTTTGGGCTATGCCAAAGTCCTAATGGAAACTCCACAACTACAGACGACAGCAGTGAGATGACACGTAAGACATTGCAAAACAACTGTTAACATAGCTCAGCCATCTTAACGTAATCTTCCTTTTAAACTATGTTGATGTTTCCTAAAGCGATAGTTCACCCCAAAATGAAAGTTCCGTCATGTCGGTCTAAACCTGTATGACTTGCTTATGTGGAACACAAAAGAAGACATTTGGAATACATTTTGGTTTCCACTGATTTGCATTGATTTCCATTCAATGGAAATAAATGCAAATCAAAACGGCTTGGTTTTGTGTTCCACTGAAGAAAGTAACAAAGTTTTTGGAACAACACGAGGGTGAGTAAATGATGACAGCATTTTCGTTTTTGGGTGAGCTATCCACAGCGATAAAATTCGCCACAATTCGCCAAATAAAAGACTGCTGTTTTCTTTCAGTGTGAATGCCGCTTAACCCTCAAGCTGCAGGAGTTTGCTCAGAACTCATTGCCGTTTGAATTTTTTTGTTCTTTTTGTGAGGTGCATCATATTCTATACAACACTTTTTCTAGCTGAAGATCAAGAAATTCCAAACGTTCAGCAAAAGAAACTTTTCATCAGTTTTTTGCATAGACCCCAGCGCCAAGATCTTGTAACGGGAGCCGTGCGAGGGCCAAACAGACAATGATAACACACACAACTCAAACACGCCGGAAAATACGTTTCCTTTGATTTCTGACACAATAGTCTGACCACAGTAGACACACTTTATTTAGTTAGTATTTCTCTATCTATATATCTACTATCTATTTATAAATAGGCACTCGCCACCATATTGAGACGTTACGAGAAATCTGCGGTAGCTCCGCCAGTACCTGGTGGGGTGGTTCGTTAAAGGAAGAAGGACATTCCCTTTATGGGACGCTCAGGTTGGACTGGCCTTGTTCAACGGACATCTTGACAAAATTCACTTTGTGGGACATACAACTACAACCTGCAGCACTTGCTTGGGAAACCATCTCGATTATCTTCCGACGATGGCGCCATGGATGTAGTAGGGAGTGTTACAGATCAGTCGATGTCCGAAATGATTGTAGCCATGGCTGTCTCCATCTCTTTTGGGCCTGAGCACCAGTTGAAGCACCATTAGAAACGTTCCCTGTTGTAAGGGGTGGAGGTGCATAGGTGCATGGGAGCTAACACGCAAACCGGGCTTGGAGTTTGGAGAGGAGCACAAGCAAAAAGAAAGGGCAAATTCTGGCGAGCATGGTGTGTGTCATGTGCGTTATAATCGGTGAGACGAAATGAACTCTGCATAGAGTAGACTACCTCTGAGGGTCAACTGAGGTAACTCTAAAGACACGACAGATACCACCTCTCTAAGGTCCAATACACACTAAAGAACCAACAATGGAGGCTAAATGTGGCACAGAAATGACATGCATATTTTAACCTAAGTGCAAATATGTGTAGCACATATAATAAAACCTAAAGAACTGAAGGCAGTCAATAGTTGCCCTTTTAAGATTTCAACTGCAAATGCAGATGTGATTGTAAAAAAAAAAAAAAAAAAGGTAAAAATGAAGTTAATAGGATTATTTTACATTGGATTTTCACATAAAAAGCAGAGAAATGACTGACAAGAGTCAAGGCTTGAATGAGCGCAAGCTGACTTGTTGCCTCGTTGAAGAGGTGGAGCTAGATCCGAGTGGGCGGGGCAATGTTGAGAAGGGGAAGGGCCAGCTGGATGCATGCACTGGTCGCTTGAGGAAACCAGACAATGAGCAGCTGCAGTGTCTCATTTTGATTTGAGCATGGAGAGTCTTCAAGGCAAATGTCTTTAGAAAAAAGGACTGCACCAGGAAGTGACTGTTTGTTCAGTCCAAACTTCCATTTATACTTTTTTAATCATCTGGAAAACAAAACAAAACAAAATGGAATAATTATATTTAAGAGAATGTCATTTAGAAGTCTCTTAAGCTCACCAAGGCTGCATTTATTTGATCAAAAATACAGTAAAAACTAATAAGAAATCAAGAAATATTCCTATATATATATATTAAAATATTGTTCTATTTTAATATACTTTAAAATGTAATTTATTCCTGTGATTTCTCAGTGTCACATGATCACATGCTGATTTGCTGCTCAAGAAACATTTATTATTATCTGTCGTTTTTTGATCAACTGAATGCACCTTTGCTGAATGCAATCTTACGGACCACAACCTTTTCGAACGTTAGTGTAAATGAAATGACTTTATTTCACACAGACACAATATTTACCTGCTCAGGTGGTCTTCTCCAGCTTTGGCCCTCCCACTCACACTAATGCTCCGCCTCTTTCCTTAATGCATGGAAATAAATGGCCCCATTCAAAAGAGTGAATCTGATTGTAGGTAAAGACTGGCCAAGTGAACAATGTAGAATTTCATCTGAATGGCATGGCTGTGCTCCTCCATTAGTGACTGAATTGTCTGAGAACATAAGGAGGAACACAGTAAGAAAAACAATCATCAACCTATTGTTTGGTAAAACAACTTTATCCAAAAAAAATCTCACTTTAAACCAGAAAACTGACATCAATCATCAAGATCTCACCCCATAAAACAACATCATAGCTTTGGTATGGTTATGCCCAAATTCCTTCTTCATCATCCTTTGAGCCCAACATATATCCAGAGGTCAGCATGAAATGAGGAGAATTAGATGAGTTAAAGGTTTTAAATTTCTTGAATGCGAGTGACGTGAGTGACTTGTACAGTAGATTATATAGAGATCCATCACCTACTAAAAAAAAACATTTGTTAACTAAAACAAATGGTTACACTTTATTTTTATTGTCAACTAACTCAGTGTATTAGGCTGTGTTTACAGTGTAAGTTTTTGGTCATTTGAGTGTGGAATGTACAGGTGTGAGTTCGGTTATACAATGCGGTTCTCACTCCTGTAAATAACTGAACTGTGTGTGAATGTAATCGTATAAAAGACTCAAATACAGGACTGACAAGCGTATTCTGTTGCTGTGTGAATGTGGCCTTAGTAAACTGTTAGGTTGAGGTTAGGGATAGTAGAATAAGTTGACACGTGCTTGTAAAGTTACTTACTATCAGTAGAATGTCAAACTAAAGTTTTAGCAGATTAAGCAGACAGTCTACTAATACTCTAATGACTGTTAGTTGACATGTAGCTGCAAAGCTACTTATAGTTTGTACTATGTCAAAAGTGAACTATCGAAGTTCACTATTAAAAATCATTTTCCATACAGGAAATAAATATGATAACACTCGGGGAACATTTTAACTAGTTGCTTATTAGCTTGCATATTGGCTGTTTATTAGTACTTATAAAGCACATATTTATGCCTAATGTCTACATCCCTTAATCATACCCCATACATAAACATTACAGCAACTACCTTACTAACTATTAATAAGCAGTAAAGTAAGAGTTTATTGAGGCAAAAGTCGTAGTTAATAGTAATTATGTGTTCCCCATTCCAAAATGTTACCATATTTATTTATTATATACATATAAGTGTTGGTCATATAATTAGAATATCATCAAAAAGTTGATTTATTTCACTAAATCCATTCAAAAAGTGAAACTTGTATATTATATCCATTCATTACACACATATAAATAAATAAATTTAATAATAATAGATAAATAAATAAATCAACTTTTTGATGATATTCTAATCAAATGACCAGCACATGTATATAATAAGACAATAGCACATAAGAAAATGACTAAAACATACACTAATATTAAAACAGAAATCGAATTATTACAATATAAAGATAGCTGATTTACCAACCTGGTCTGGGGCGGGGCGGTGTCCGGGATGAGGCGGTCCACGGCCTGGACCCCGATGGTGTGGCGGAGGGTGTCGAGGGTGTGGGCCCTGTTGGCCGGGGTGTGGGGGGTGATGGGGGTGCTGCTGCTGGTGTGGGATGGGTTGAGGGTGAGGGGCCTGCTGAGGTGGGGGTCCATGAGGGTGCTGGGGGTGTGGATGCTGCTGCTGCTGCTGCGGAGGGACCCCAGGATGAGGGTGCTGAGGGTGTTGAGGGTGTTGAGGGTGCTGGGGGTGCTGGGGGTGTTGGGGGTGTTGCGGGTGAGGCGGTTGAGGTCTGGGCTGGTGTGGGTGTGGGCCAGGCGGTTGTGGGTGCTGGGGGTGTTGGGGGTGTTGCGGGTGGGGGTATTGTGGCTGGGGGGGCTGCTGCGGGTGTTGTTGGTGGTGGGGAGGAGGCTGTGGGTGTTGGGGATGGGGCGCATGTGGGTAAGGAGGCTGGTGGGGGTGCTGGGCCTGTGGGTATGGGGGCTGGGGTTGGGGTTGAGGATGAAGGGGTTGAGGCATGTGGGGAGCTGGAGCGTGAGGGTGGTAATGGTCGTCCTCGTAGTTGTCGGAAATCAGTTTCATCCTGCTCTGTGTCTAAAATGGATAGAAAGAAGTGAGACATTAGCAGCATTTACCCACCGACTTATCACATTTCTAAACGGCTTGTACAAATATAATAGGTTTGCTTTTACACAATTTTCAGGAGTCAATGAACTACAGGCTGCCAGAAAACACAGTGGTGTTTACAAGGTATCAGGTGGCTGCAATGCCTTCTACAGACGAACAGAAGTTTTCTAACAATTTCTTTCAGTCATTCCCTAACAGCAAAGTTATGTTGGCGAAACATCCCTCTGAAACTGAAAAGTTGGAATGCACAATACTGTAGCATTTCACCCTTCGATTTATTGACTAATATTTGATATTTAATTGTTTTTGGCTAATTTAAGAGTTAGATATCTTGTGCAATCACATAGAAAGGGATAGAGATTACAGCAAGTATATAACCCTGTAGGACGAAATACAAAACAAATCAATTAAATCTATTGGTTATAAGATATAGTAAGGCTGCATGATATTGATTTATACAGCATGATAAAAAAATCGGAAAGAATTTGATTGACAGGGGATCTGACCAATCATAACCCGAATCCGCCATTTTTTCGACAAAGCAGTCAGGGGAGATAGTAGATTAATGTGAACTTGAACTTGATAAATTGTGTGTACTCACGTCTTTCCGCACTTGAAACAACATTCCTTCTGATGTTCATTCATGTTTATTTGATGCTATAAATGAACTAGTATGAAGAGATGATCGCTTCACGAGTCGCGATCTGTCACGACACATTAAAGAGACACTAGACGCTATTTATTATTTAAACTTCTTTAAAAAATTACAATATTTTAAATTTGAAATGTTTCATATCAAAAGTAACCTGCTCTGTCTTGTCTGTCGACGTGTTGTCAGCGTCCTCTTTGCTCCGGGATGTATTTTTCACTCCGTGAGAACGTGATGTGTGGCGTGAGAGCGCATCTTTTGTCGGACATAGCAATAGTAACTAAAGAGGGCGGGTCTTTGTTAAACTATGTTGACAAATACAACTTTTGATTTTAATGATGCATTAGTAAATTTTGAAATGAACAGATTATTAGAGTAAAGTATTTTTCATATTAGTTAACAAATGAATGTTTACTTATTATAAAGTGTTACCATTAAATTAAATCACAATTTGCAATATGCATTCATCTCGATATATCATGGGAGATTTCAAACTGTACAATTTAATGGTGCAATGCCTAAATTCTCTTATAACACACAATATTTATTTTAATTTTGGGGGGTTTTAACTTCTTTCTTTAAACATAATAGTATAGATCTATAATATCACCCATTCAACATTTATTGGTTTCATAATGAAAATAATTATCGACTTGTGATCTGTGCAGCTCTATGAAAAATTGATGATATCTTCACCCTACACTGTCTTAATACTATGTGTTATTAAATGGACCTTTGAGTGCAGAAATTCCCTGACCTGTTGTTTGAGCTGATGCATCAGTCTGTCTTTCTCTCTTTTCAGGGCCAGCACTTCCTCTTGTGTCTTCTTCTTATTGGAAGAGGACAGCTCCAGCAAAGCAATGTTAGCGTCCTTCTCACTGATAGCAGCGAGCAGAGCCTGTTGTCTGAGAGGAACCGACAGTCTGAGATATGTATGCACGTACACTGAGCAGCTTTCAAGAAAAGGAACACTGAAGACATTTTAGGCATCAAATATTTAAGATCTTGTTGTAAGAAGGAACAGAGTCTGATCGCAAGGATTCTTACTTCATCTCCAAGATCTCCTCGAGCTGTTTTCTGCGCTCCTGTCGGAGATTGGTCAGATGGCCGTCTCTCTCAGCCAGAGACTGTTGGGTGGAGGACAGACGCTGCTTGGTGGCGTCCAACTCCTGCCTCGTCTTCTCCAAAACATTCATCAACTCCTCCATCTGTGAAATGAAGAAAAATGATGAGAAAACCTTTTGTTTTTCTAAGGAAATATAAAGACATCATTCATCATCCATTCACAGGTATAAATAACACACACACCTTTGGGTTGTCCATTGGATTATCCTTGCGCTGGTCTTGCAAGATGTTCCCAGGGCCTTTCTTGTCCATCTGAGGGCCAAGCTTGATGCCTGGGCCCTTTTTATTTTGATCCTTGGTTTGCCTTAAAAAGCGTGCAAAGTGTCACCTCAATAGCTTCGTTTTATAGCAATCACAAATCACCATTTAACCAATCAAGGTCTAATGATCCCAATTAATTATCATATTGAGAAGATGTTAAGAATTTTGTCATGTTTTTCAAAAAAGTGAAATAAGTAAATAAATATATATTTTTTTGTACGGTTTCCAGTAAAAATCAAGATACATTTACTTGAGAAGCAAAATGACTTAATTAAATTAAAGGGATAGTTCACCCAAAAATAAAAATCCTGTCATTATTTACACACCCTCACGTCCTTCCAAATCAGTATGCCTTTATTTCTTCTGTAGAATACAAAAAAAATAAAAAATAGATAGTTTGAAAAATGTTGGTAATCAAACAGTTTCAGTTCCCATTGGCTTCCATTTTTTTTTAAACTTAAACAGTTTGGTTACCAACATTCGTCAAAACTACTTTTGTGTTCCACCGAAGAAAGTCATATAAGTTTGGAATGAGTTTATATATATATATATATTGCTTAGTAATGAAGCATCTGAAAAAAAGACTTTATGTCCCATTCTAGGTGTATATGACTATCTTCTTTCAGATAAACACAATCAGAGATAAATTTAAAAATATCCTGGCTCTTCCAAGCTTTATAATGGTAGTGAATGACACTCACGATTTTGAAGCCCAAAAAAAGTGCCTCCATCCATCATAAACATAATCCATACAGCTCCAGGAGGTTAATAAAGACCTTCTGAAGTTAAACGATTGGTTTTTGTAAGAAAAATATCCATATTTAAAACTTTATTATGGATAATAACTCGCTTCCGGCAACAGCAGTATGCATCTATTTGCAGCAGGAGAGTAAAACCTGACCCGACGCATGACGCAATGACAAACGCAGAAGCTCAGGGGGTAGAGCAAAACAAAACATCGGTCACGAATTAGAAGTCTAAAATGACAAATTTTAAAGAGAAATGTCAGAGGATTTGGGAACCCACCGTTCACTACCATTATTAAGCTTGGAAGTGCCAGGATATTTTTAAATAAATCTCCCATTGTGTTCATCTGAAAGAAGATGGTCATATACACCTAGTATGGCTTGAGGGTGAGTAAATCATGGGATAATCTTCATTTTTGGGTGAACTAACTCTTTAAGAGTTTTCAGTGCACCCACTTAACAGCAGGGAATGCCATTTGGTTTTATATTTCATTATGTAACTTTCAAACATTGTTTAAACACATTTTGGAGTGTGTGTATGTGTGATTAGTAAGTGCAAGTAACAACATAACACCATGAAATGAGACTCGTAGCCACGAAAACAACACACTATATGCAAATGCGAGAAACACGACACCGTTATCACATTAACGAAACACGCTTGGTTGTTGCTCAGAATTGAGGGTGGAACCCTGAGGAACACCCACTTACCTGGGAGCAAGACTGGAGGAAGAGGAGGGAGGAAGGATGCAGGAAAGGCAGGAACAGGAAGGAAAGAGAAGCCACAACACAGCGAACAGGAAGGAAAGGAGAAATAAAACTTTAGAATTCCCAGAAACAAAGCAGAAAACAGCTGGAAAGGGTCAAGTGAGAAACTAGGGGTGGTTTAAAATGGCTCCTAAGATCAACAAGACAGGATGCAAGACGCTATCATCTCAAATCATCACCGTCAGTGGATACGCCACTGAGTCCAGATCTGCAGGGGCTCGTGAGAGTGCCAACATGCAGCAACCCAACCAGCCGAGCCGCAGTGAGGGATTGCGCGGGGTGGCAAACGGGGCAAGAGCATGAGGGTGCAAACCTGCTTGAGTACCACCAGACCCTACCTAAAGTTCCCAGCTCATTCACGGAGCACAACGGGGCCTGCTATGCCGCTGAACGTTTCATGCGGGCTAGTGAGACGGTCGTTGTGGGGGACATTTCGCAGGCTGAGGTGGGTGGATCATTCAGAAGAGTGAGAGGGAAGGGAGGAGAGATGGTGTTAGGAAGCATGTGAAATGGGTGTTCAAGGGTCAGGAAACGGGGCTCCGCTGCTTGCCAAAGCCCTCATATGGCAGCAACACCAAGCGGCAAGCACAGAGATCACAGAAGCGTGAGTGCAAAATAGAGTAACAAATGCAGAACATGTTAACATGTCACATAAGCAGGGCATAAATAAAATACACCAAGATGATAGCATTAGGACAAAACGCTGTTTTGAAATCGAATTTCATAAATAGTTCATTACTGTCATTTACTCACTTTCATGTGCAATATTTTCAAACATGCATGACTAAGTTTCTTCAACGGAACACAAAAGGAGATGTAATTTAATATGTACTAGCTGCAGAAGAGTGCGTCATTAATTTTCTGTAAAAAATGACTGAAATGTAAGGTATTTCTTACACAAATCCAAGTCAAAAGACTTGGAAAATAATGCATATGAGTCTTGTTTTAAGCATAAAGTCACTTTGTTCATTTTTTTCTGACAACAAGACTAATCCTTGAAATCTTATGTCATTTGGCGTCTCAAGTAAATGAATCTTGATTTTTGTGTGCATTTTTGGAGCTCAGCCGCATTTGTCCCCAATCATTGGCAGATATGATTCAGCTGAATCAACACCAAACTGACACTATTGTCTTCTTTAGAGCTGCTTTGGAGCAGAATTGAATTCTGTTTACGTCGCTGATCTTATTTTCCTCTTTTTTTTTAACACTGTAAAGCTGCTTTGAAACAATCTGTTTGTATAAAGCGCTATAAAATAAATGTGACGACTTGATATGTGTAAACAACACCTTTTGTTTTCTATGGAAGAAAAGACAATCAGCTTGATGACATGAGAGTGAGTAAAAGATGAGTTTTTTGAGATTTTTTAGGTGTACCATCCCTTTAATCTTGGTGCACTTTCGTATTATGACTACACATTAACATGTTGCCATGCCAACATTAACTCGACAAATATATCAAGTGTGCAGTTATCACACATCTGACACAATGTGAAAAAAACTATTGTGCTGAAACAGAAGAACCATTTTGATTAAAACTGAGATATTTCACATTCTCTATTCACTGCACAAAAACACATTATAGAACAGATATAGTGATAAAAAGGAAAACGTGCACTCTGGTCGATGTACACAT